>ML377269.1:19485-37604 GCA_005239525.1 Nicotiana knightiana | reverse complement strand
TATATATATATATATATAAAACACGCTTCGTTGTACTACTTTAACTACATATATAGCATGTTAGAATATATTTTAGTGTATTCATCCTTTATATTACAAAAGTGTTAACGGATTACATTTATATTATTTAGATAGTAAATATAAAAGTAATTTTTAATTTTGACCAATGTTGACCAAAAAACCGACCAACTTTGGTCGCTAAACACCCAGAAATTTAAAAATAGCGACCAACGTTGGTCGCTATTTGCTTCCCCTGTAAAAATCGACCAACTTTGGTCGGTAATTTTAAATAAGATTTATTTATATTTTATAAAATATTTTAAATAATAATATAATTATCAAAACTTTATAACTGGGTCCCACATTAGGGACCAAAGTTGGTCGCTAATGTCAATGTTTCTTTGACCAAGCAAGTCTGACCAGCGCGGTCAACATGTTGACCACTTCACCGACCAAATACCGATCAACGTTGGTCGGTAAATTATTTAAAATACATATATAATATTTTTCTCCACATTTACGACCAACTTTGATCGCTTTTTTTGACCGACCAATTTTAATCGGTAATTTCCAGATTTCTAGTAGTGTCTGTCGCAACCCTTCTCTTTTACCCGAGCTTAAAACCGACAATGAGCAAGTTTACACATGCTGAGTTATCACGTGAATGCTGATTTGCATAGCAAATTGTTCCTTGGTAAAAAAATTATCGTATATTTATGTGTAAAAAAATTTAAATTAGGTTAAATATATGATCCTGCCACCACCATCCGCAAACTAGACAAAGGTGCCATGACTGATAGATCTTTTTGAAAGTTTTTCTCGTGTGTAAAATTTAAATTGGAATTTATCTTGAACCTTGTCTGACTTTCCTTTTTCGTTGTGCTTTTTATTTCTTTTCTCCCAGTCATTTTCCTTTTTGGCTACCTCCCAATTCCCTATTTGTCATTTATTATTTTTATTTTTTCTCTCTATTCTATTACTTTATCTATGATATTTAGCAAGAACACTCAAACAAGAGCCTCCAAAATCTAAAAATTTCATAATACAAGCATTTCTCTTAATCTCAAATCTTTTAGTTTTCTTCTTTCAAAATCAAAAAAACTTGGGTCTTAGATTTAGATTGAGATCAAAATTAATTTATAATTTCTTTTTTTTTATCACATAAAAATTTGTGTTATTCTATGATTAATAAATACAATTTAAATCTCTTTAGTAATAAATTATGATGAATATTTCGCAAGCATTGGATTTATGATTTTAAGTATTGAGATCTTGTAGTTTATCTAATTCCGCATTTACTTATGGGGTATAATTTATCTATTGAAGATGTTTTTTTTTTATTCTGATCGGTGGAGTTTCCAAGATTTTATTTTACTTGTGCAAATTTTATTTTTAGCATACAAAAAATTGTAGTTCCCTAGTGAAAATATTGATTTTACTTGTATTATTAATAATAATAGTGTGATTCCTTCTTTAAAATGTTAATTATATTTGCTTCTTAATGTGTGAGATGTAATTTTCATACGACAATAATAACATGTATACCCAATGAAATTCCATAAGTAGGGTCTGAAATAAACTAAAAAATGAACCGGACAATCGTTCCGAACAAACTATATATTAGTAGTTATTATAAGGTGTACATTAAAGGAAATTTTGTCACCCACCACCTTTAAATCCTAAATCCGCCTCTGGTGTTAATGGATATTTAAAAATCGACTAAACCGACCGAAATGTACTGCACAGAAACGATTTTTAGGTTTCTTTTAATAAAATCGTATGTTTTTATATAAATTACCGTACCGATAATTAGGGTAGGTTTTTTATTTTATAAAAATAAATCGAAAAAAATCGAACCATACCGAATAAATTTACATGTGAAAATATATATTTATATATTAAGTTTAAATATAATAATGTATTAAAATTTTCCTTGGGCCGTGGAATTGTGAAAACGGTCACAAGCAAATAACTAATTAAACTCAAAATCTTAATTCCTAAACATATAATGCTACTCCTATTGAAGCTAAATTATTTCCAACATATTCACTAACAAGGCACAAGTTATTCTAGCGATTAGTAACAAACTACAATGTATTGAATATGTTTCCTTTCTTATGATTTAGATTTATCTTTTTGAATATTTAATCTTCTATAGACTTTGTTCTTGAGTTCCGGCTTGGTTAATATATTTTCACTCGGTTAATCTCTTTGTTTAGTTTCTTTTCTTAATTCATCACCCTTTAAAGAGTAAAAATATCTAGAGAGTTTGCTAAGTCCTATAAAAGTACGTATGTTATTGCATTCTACTTCTACTAGTAACTTTTACATGACATTTAAAAAAAAATACCGAAAATTAGCCGAACCGTACTGATACCGAAGAAAAACCGACATGATTGAGACAGTTTCGAAAAGTCTAATTTTGGTTATGCATAATAGAATAATCGAAAAATAAGTGTGGTATAAATTTTAGAAAATACCCGTCCGAACCAAACTATTGACACCCTTAATATACCAACAGCAGAAAGAAAAAATATATATAGCCTCAAGCCTCAAAGGGAGGATAAAATGTGAGTACAGTACAAAATTGAGTAAAACTGAAAAAAAGAAATATAATAACAACTTACCGGTAATTATCTTGACTTCGATTTCCCAAAAAAAGGAAGTCGATGACACAAACCTGATTAATATGAAAGGAGTGAATATGATTCTCTGAAGTTAATTAGTAGAGAACAACAAGGTTACTATTACAAATACCACAGGGTTACAAATGGATTTGCGCGTTCACCAATCATTGATAGGTTCTAAAATGGCTAACCCTACATTACCTAGAATTAGAGATAATTTTATCCATGATCGTTGAACTTTTGTGTTTGTTACTCAAAAGTCACCTTTTTTTTGTTACGTAAAAATCATTCAACTTTGTGTTCATTACACAAAAGTCACTTTTCTTTTTTTTGTTACACAAAAATCATTTTACTTTAGTTATCACAAAAGTCACATTTTTACTTGAAAAGTCTATTATGCCCTTAATATTATATAAACCTCATATTTATGTAATACCTTCTATATTATATAATATATAATATATTTTTACCTATGTATTTTATTTATAAATAAAATAACTTAATATTAATTTTATAATATATTCCTATATTTAATTTTTTCTAAATTTAATTCTCTAAGATATATTAGTAGCGTTATAAGATAAATTTTTTTCAGCAATTCCTTTTTTTAATTTAATTGACCGACTAAAGTTGGTCGATAATTCACGACCAGCTTTGGTCGGTATGCCCTTCTCACCTTCAACCAACCACACGTTAATGATCGCGTTTTGGACGGTTATTGGTCATTACCGACCAACTTTGATCGATTTTTTTGTACAATTTTCCTGAATTTCTAGTAGTATAATTTCCCAAATAACCAATTGCCTAGGTAAATCCCTAAAAAAATATCCCCACCTGAATTCGCATGTAGAGTTACCTAGGGATTTTCCTTCATATTAACATATGATTCTTTTCCTCATTTTCTTTGTTTGTTTACCTGCGAATTTTCTCACGGAAATGTACTTGTCGATTTATTTCTCTAGAAATATATATTAAAGTTACTGACAAATTTAATAACACTACTAATATATTTTGAAAATTAACGTTAAGAAAAAATTAAATATAAGAATATATTATAAAAAATAAATAAAATAATATTAAGTTAATTTATTTATAAATAAAATACATAGTTAAAAATATATTATATAGTATATAATATAGAAGGTATTACATAAATATGAAGGTTTATATAATATCAAGGGCATAATAGACTTTTCAAGTAAAAATGTGACTTGTGATAACTAGAGCAAAGTAACATGATTTTTATGTAACAAAAGAAAGAAAAGTGACTTTTGTGCAATGAACACAAAGTTGAATGATTTTTACGTAACAAAAAAAAGAAATAACAAACACAAAAGTTCAATGACCATGGATAAAATTAACTCCTAGAATTACTATTGGAAATTTATAGTATAAAAGATCATAGGGCTAGGCTCTGTGGCCACTGCTATCACAGAACTCAACTATTGTGTTTTGTCATAGAGAAGTTTTCCCCCTCCTACAAATTTTTGTCTTGCATAGGAAGGGTGATATCAGATATGTGATCATCGGTTGGACGTTGGAACATAAACTCCAACTTCCAGTATTGGAAAGTGGAAATTGTATTGAGAAAATAATATTTTTAATTTTATGAATGAACTGTGTTCACGTACCCTAGAGCACAATGAGTTAACAAAGTTCCTCATAACTATTTCTTGTTTACAATTCATAAAATTGGTTATAATGAGACCCAAGAGAATCTTACCTGCAACCAAAGATGAGAAATTCAAACTACTTGTCAGCAGACCACAACAAGCCTCCTATGCAAGACAATCCAAAGTCTAGGAGAGAAAAGGAAATAAGAGACTACAGATGCAAACCGTACATCACCTTTGAATTTTTCCGATTTGATTTGGTTTCTATACAATAAAATTATCAATCATATGTTGTATAACATCAGCACCTTCGGCATGCACATATTGATCCTTCACCTGTAAATTCCAAGGAGCATTACAGTCTTAAGCCCACACTACATTTAACTAAGGGTGAAAACGTGAAAAGGCTTTAATCTTATTGAGTTGCATTTTTACTGTTTGCTCTGTATACTTTTAATTGCATTAAGTCACAGGGTTTATCAATTGAATGATAAATTGCATGTAGTTACAGGATCTATGAAGCGAATGAGAAACTGCACGTATATTACAGGGTTTATCAAGTGAATGACAAACCGCATCTAGTTTCAGGGTGTAGTAATTGAATGGCACATTCAACCCCTTTAGTGAGCAACAAAGATGACCAACCCATTCTTTGGAAACTATTGGGAAGAGAACATAAAGAAGAGAGAAAATCAAAGAGAGAGAGAGAGCGACGTTGCAACTTCTGTTTGTCTGGTTAAAAGATAAAAAATGGAAGCATACGTTAAGATTTGTCCTTGTTTTAGGAAGAGAAATAAAAGCTCAAGAGAAAGGTATACTCCTTTTTGACTCACTATCTTTTCGACTTTACATACCAAAATGGAATGGAAATTATAACTCTCTTCCTGTCAAATTTACTACTTTAAATTGTGATGCCTTTCTCCCAGCTGGCTTATAAATTCAAACAAAAGGACGACAGAATCGCATAAAAGTATTTACTATGCTCCAAGGATGTCAATGTCTAACACTGGCTCTTTCCACTACTACTACCACCGCCACCACCACTACTTGGGCAGTTGGGCAACATTATCTTTTCATTTTTTAGCACCAGGCACCCCTCTAAATGTCATCTATATGTCTAACTCCGCAAAGAGGTCCAGAAATAGACATGGTTCAAGCCAAAATCTCTCTTTCTCATTTTTCTAGTAATGCGTGCGAGGTCATAAGAAGTGCAATACTCTTATGATGTATCCAAGAGGGTTAGGACAGAAAAAAATGGAATAGTGTGCCCATGTTTCAAAAAATAAATTGTGGATGATTGCAGTGCCATAAACTAAACCTTGGTTAAGCTGGATAAACTAGTTAATACCTTTGGTCACTAATTTTTTAGGCTAAAAAAATAAGCAAGAAACACAACAAAAAACATGAACATACAGGACAAAGATATGAGTCTCGTAAGTGCTTTTTCAGTCTTAAATCTGTGAGAGAGATGAAAGAAACTTTATTTTTTACATATTACACAAAACTAATGTATAAGTTCCTACACCGACGTAAATCAAATGTGACTTGACTGTGATTCCAGGAGAACCAGCAAAATATCAATAAGTTCTCTGGGCAATCCTGTTGTTAAGTGCTTGTAGTCAGGAGAGAAAGAAAGAGGTACCTGAATAACACTATGAGCAGCAAATCTACGCCTGCTCCTGTGAAAGCTAACGTCTACTTTGTCCCATGATACTCTAGATAAACCAGTCACCAATTCCTCTGCATAATTGTCCAAAGCATGAACACTGCAATATCTAGAAGCCAAGAGAGGAACACACAGACACACACGCGCGCGAGCATAGCATAAGGCATGAAACTCGGATCCCAAAATCAAAATCTCCAGTGGACAAACAAAATACAGTTACAAGAAAAGAACACTTAGACCAAATAGCGTAAGGGCAAGTTCAGAATTTTGCCATGTCTTAAAAGGATGAGGGCCTATGTTGCATGCATTTGTTTAGGGGCTACATGTTAAACACACGTGGTGTACGTATCCACTATGAGTGCATGAAGCTTTATTCATAATTTTTAGTGTATTTTGAAGTATTCTAAAGAAATACTCAACCAATGCACACCTTTTTCAGCTCGACACTGATTCACCAAGGAAAAAGAATGATCCATATGAGACAGGGGAGGACTTAATACCATCTCCATTTTACCAACCATATAGCATAATATTTTAGGATCAACACATTGGTTATTTCTTTTAACAGCGCTACGTACTAGAAAACAGATAGTACAAAATTATAGTTAATCATGCATGTATGATGGAGCAGTATTACAGAATGTATTAGAGGCCTCCAGAAGGTGAAGGATGATGGAGCTAACAAAACCAAGAAATGATTTGACATAAAGCCAACTTCTTGTCATAAGAAAAGAGCTACAAACCTTCCGTCTTGTCCAAAGAATCATCTTCCTTCACTACAGATTCACCCTGCTCACCATCACATGCCTTGCAATGTTCTTCATAGACAATGTGAGCATACTTTTCATTCAAGGAGTCTTCCCACTATAAGCACCAACGTGACTTTCCACATAAGATCTAATAGGTGGCAGCTAAAAGACATATAGTAGGAAGAATGTACCTTGGGGAGTTCATTATTACGTCTAATAGATGATGTTCTCCAACCAACAATATCTAAACAATTATTGTTAAAGAAAAACAGTCTATCTTCAGAAGTTAGGGTATCATAATTGCTGAATGTGTGATTCAACAATGCAATCAGGATACGGTCATAGCCAACATTTGAATATGCAACTCGGCGTTTGAATGAACGCAATGCAGACCTGTATACAGGGAATTTTCAACTAATTAACATCATATACTGTATTTACTACAGGTTCCAAATAAATACAGGACCAATCAATCCTATATGTACTATATTATTCTCTGTAACATACATGAAGCATAGTTCACCGTCATCTTCCACCATGCGTTTAAGTAATGGAGGCTTCCCTTCATCACTATGACAAAGAAAAAGGTGCTGCCCTGTTCTTTTGAATATCAAATGAATTACATGAAAAGCAACTTTCTCTAGGGCAGTTACACCGAAAAGAAATGGCACCTGACAATACCTTAAAGAATTAATATTACCAAAAGGTTCAATAGCTGACATAGCATATCATATAAGATAGACAAGGAAGAAACCTCAAACTCTTATAAACACGAATCATGAATGCACATACTTGACAAAACAGGAACTACAATTTGACATTCATCAAGATCTAGGCAACAAAAGGAATATGTCGAAGATTTGCAATCGCCTTGATCCTTCCAGATAGTCAGATAAAGGAGCATTTCTATGTCCGCGGTAATGCAGCATTAATCTGGGATCAAAATATATGTACGACTAAACAGTATCACGTCCAAACAACTGATTCTAAGCTATAGGCAAGCAGACAAACCGAATAAGTGCGAGTTGGAGCAGGGGCGGAGCTAGCCCGTTGAGTATGGGTTCGGCCGAACCCAGTCACTTTGGTCCAATCCATGTATTTGTCTTAAAAAATCTATTGAATATGTACAAATTCTTAATTTAGAACCCAGTAACTTGAAAGGATTAGAACCCCGAACGCATAAACTTCAAATCCTGGCTCCGCCTCTGAGTTGGAGCAGTCACTGAATTGAAACTTGTTGAAGAAGCTTCACCGAGGCAGAACAATGATTTTACCAGAAAGTGCCAAGATTAAAGGGTTAATGTGGGATCTTTGATGTTTTTAAAAGCTCAGAAAACCTCCTAAAGAAACCTAAATCACAACATACACAGACATACATGAGCAACTTTCAAGTTACTAAAGAGCGACCATTACGACAACATCTGGTTCTTCAGTATGCAAATATATGATATGATAAGATGTAGCAGGATAAGAAACCACTTCACATTGTATACCATTTAGCACCCTTGGAATATATCATGTGTCATGCAAGTTATCAACTTGAAGGTAGATAGAATTGTCCACTGATGGAGTTCTAATAACGATATACACCCCCACTGTATAAGCATGGTAAAAAAACTTTTCGGTGCCCTCAAATATAAATTGGAAAACTGGCACTCCTAATTCAATGGCTGCTCTTCTACTTTTATTCGCTCATGTCCATATGCTCTTCAAGCCCCTCTAATGCCACTCCCCCGGCCTTGGCAACTGTCTCTTCAACAACACACACACCCCCCCCCCCCCCCCCCCCCCCCCCCCCCGAAAATTTGAAGCTCCCTCTACCCATGCAAATAGCTGTCACCCCTTCCTTCCACATACCTGCATCATCTCCCTCAGTCCACCTTCACCCCCACTTTGATCTCCTTTAACTGGATCCTCCACATTTCCCCTTTGGCCATTTTTCTATTTTGGTGCATTTTATCTTGTCTTTGTTGCTATAAAACAAAAATCTCCTACTGTGCAGTAACTTCTCCAGATCTCAATGCATTTTGCATGAAGATTGCACTCAGAGATGAAAATAAATGGTCAGAAAAGCTTGGCATAAATTTGAAATTAAAACCACCATTTGTCTTTTTGTTTTTCAGAAACCATTACAGGCAAAACCACAAAAGAAAACTATGATTTTAAACTTGTACCCAGGGTATTTGGTTATATATACTATTCCTAACTAGACCTGATAAACAACAGGATATCCCATCAAATATCCAAGACACCAATCATGGGATAATGGTGGATAGCAATACAACCCAATAACAATCCGATCTGACAAATGACCCTTAAAACTAACTAAACCTGGTCTCTAACAGCATCAAAATATGGGAGCGGCATTCACCCAACAACGAGACAAAAGGCATATCGAACAAAGATAATAATCCATTTTCCTCAATGACAGCAATATTACCTTTAAGTATTTGGTAAAATTTCAATAATTACACGTGTACCTGCTTGTTACCCCTAGAACCAAGATGAGGTGTGGCAACAGTGACAAAATTTATTGGTTGCAAACCAGCTATCGTGCTCTTTGACCCTTCTACACATGCATTGGCCAACAAATCCTCCACGTTCTCCATTCTAGGAGGTCTATATAATCTCCCAATGGCATATCTTGCCACCAACCCTCCAACAGAATGGGACACAAAAGAAATTTTCTTTAGAACTGGATTTCTCTTGATCACATCAAGAACCTAATTCATTTCACATTGTTAGTAGATTTGGTAAGCATACCAAGCTCTAGAGCACATATTAGAAAAAGGATTGCACTGAAGCAAGAAGAATAAAAAAGAAGATGAATATTATCAGAAGACATTAACCTCCTCAGTCAATCTCTCACCCATTACATCCACACCATCCAATGTTAGTTTTGCCATATTTCGTTCACTACCTGCAGATCAAATCATTTTCAGTAGTCCTCCTTTTGGTCCATTTTATGCACTTACATCATTGGATGCATGTATCAACTGAAGCAAGAAATGCTACAAATGTCCCTACAATCTAACAAGTAGCTCACTAGCACTCAGCTAAAATGAAGAAGATATAATACAGCGTAGAATTACAGAGTAACATTCCAGAATGAAATCTGCTCTGAATCATTGTAGCTATTGATGGTAGGCTATAATTACGCATTTTAGTCGCTTATTGCACTCTAATTCACTTCACTTTATTTGTGTTGAGCTTTAATTGATAGTGTTTTACACTTATTGTGTGTTTTATGCCTTGTAGGAGTGATTCCGAGCTATGTAGATGTTATGGAATGAATTTGAGCGATTTGAAGCTTTGAAGTCCGAGTAAAAGTTCAAGGGATTAAGCCGGGATCGTGTTCGAGGGTCGACGACCAAGTCTAGACGTCAAAACGCAAGATTTGAGCCGTACTCCGAGAAAGGTGCACTAGTGCAACGCATAGTGCGAGGCAACAATGTATTTTTGGGCTGCCTGTCAGAATCAGCTCTCTGGATTTCCTCACTAATGCCCCACATGGCTCGTCGCCCCCATGCCGCCTATGCAAATGTTACAGAGTGACAAACATATTTCGGGTAGGAGAAGGTGGTTTCGTCTGGGCCCGAAACTAATTGGTATAAATACATTTTCAGGACTTTGGACACATATTCGACCTAGGGAGGCTAAGGAGGAGTTGGGAGAACACGAGCACAAGGATTTCATCATTCCTTCCTCACTCAAGACACGGGTTTGGATTGAATTTATGTTTTCCATTACTTCAACTATATTTGTGAGGAATTGCTCCATATCTATGGAGTAGTTCTCTTAAGGAGGTAGTAGAAGAATGGAGCAAATGGAAAGTTGACAGAGCCATCAAGAAAGTCTGGAAGATGATTCCACCATGCATTTTTTGGTGTCTTTGGCAAGAAAAGAATCGCAGATGTTTTGATGGCATTTCAACTCCAATACATGCTCTTAAAGCTAAATGTCTTGTGTATCTATTTAGTTGGAGTATTCTAGGCCCTGTAAATAATGTTATTCCCCTTCTAGATTTCATTGGCTCACTTACTCTAAGTTAGCCCCTTTCTACTTTTGATTCTTTTTGCTAGCTCCCTGGGCAGGTTTTTGTTATATTGTGACGGAGCTAACATTGATCCTTCTTGTAACTTTTGCATCTTCTTGATGCTTGCAATGAAGCAACTTATTTCATCAAAAAAAGTTCTCTTTAGGGTTTGACGGATTTGGTGTATTGATGATTGTTTGTGGATTATAACTCTACTTTTATGTATTTAATCGTTTTTGGATGATTTAACTGTTGCATCTATATTCACTTGTTCATGTAATCTAGAGAGGCATAACATGTGATATGTTTGCATTATATTGTTGGTTGAGTTCATTAATTCATTTTAGTAATCGAAAGAGGCTAGTTGAATCATTGATTAAACCTAGTTCGGAGAATAATCGAAAGGGGTTTTCCTAAACCTCTCTAATAACTTATACTTTTAGATGATATGGTCCAGACAACTGCATGAATTCGACATGAACAATACTTTCAAGAATTAGAAGACAAAATTAGAGGTGCACAACAAAAATGTCTAATGATAACAACTTAAGCTAATGAACCACAACTAAGTTCAAGAAATAAGTTCCAATTAGGCAAGCAAATGATTACTAAACGGTTATATTGAGCAGTATATACGATATATCAATTTTTGTATAACCAAACAAAGAACAAGGTTTCAGATGGATAACTTTGGCTTATCACTAAGAATAAAATAACCTGAGTCTACAATCTAATGTGCAATGAAAATTTGCCGAAGTAGAATCAACGGGAATATATTAGACAATGCAGTTCCTGCCAGGATGATATTTAATCCTTATAATGTGTTCTCATTTTGTATGTGGTTTACTTGCTCCCGAAACAGATGACATTAAGGACAAAGAGTGCGACCACATATCAGAACTATCAAAGCAACAGGCAGAGAATAACAAAAAGGATACCTGAGGTTTATTGCCAAAGGAGCAAAATGGTAAGTGCAAAGGGATAAAGGGTAGAGGAATAGCAATATACAGAAACACAAGCATATGAAATTAGAAATACTACTCGGAATAGATGAACTTACAATGAACAAAAACTTTGTCAGGAAGCATCCGAACAAACTGCTCAGCACCAAATTTCCAGTCTGCGGCGCTGTTGAAATACATCAATTACATTACCAAGCTATAAGTACCTTTGCTTTCAGTTAAAGTAATTAGTAGATAAGGAATTAGTTCCTTTTCATAATTTCTTTTATCATTACTCCAATAGAAAATCGTTCTATGCTATCACAACTACGCATTTCAGGTGCAGGTACCCAAAGCAAAGAAACTATTCAACACATAATGCAGTCCAAGAGCAACTTGCTTATTGGCATGCAGAAGTGGAAAATTTCGTGATCTACCTACTGAAGAAACATTCAGTATGGTGGCGAAAAGTAGAATAGATGAATATAACCTAGTCAATCAATTATGCTAAAGAGGTTTTGAAAACATCCCAGATAATAAAGCAATGAAAGTTAGGGGCGGATGTAACACAATAGATTTAGCTCAAACCCTATATTATATGTTAGGAAATCCACTAGAAATGTACAAAAAATAAATTCAGAACCCCGTTACTAGCTCTTGAGGTCGCTGTCATGGGATTCAGAACCCATAAAGTTCACATTCCAAGCATAGATACTCCAAGTAAACTAAGGAACATGTAAAATAACAAATATAAGCAAAATCTAAACAAATATCCTCCATTTCCGTACGAACTAGTAATAACATTCGCAGGACTAGAGAACCTAAAATATCAGGGGACCAATTATAAGAATCTCAAAATCACGAACTACTAGGACGCAAGATTAAAAAATTCTCCAGTTTTTATCCTTCTGATTAAATTTTAACACTTCAATTTCATAAAAAGATAATTACTTCAACTTCAATATTCGGCAGAATGAATAGAAAATGATAACATAATATACTGTAACTGTAGTATACACACAGACACACACACAAAAACACACCTTCCGAGAATACCGTGGACCATAATAACAAGATGATCAGCATCGGAATTTTGGCAACTGAAGATATCTTGGCCGCCGTTAATGGTTTCCGATGAGCAAACTCCTCCGTTCTCTACGTTTCCGTTTTCCATTTCGTTTGTTTCTCTACTCTATAATTCTTTAATTTGGAAAATTGACAATCGCATTTAGTACTAGTAGTAAAATGATCAGAATTCGAATTTGAAGAGAAGAAAATGAGAAATAGTAAGAGTTAGGTTAACGCTTTAATTAATAAAGATATAGATAGCAGCCATAGAACTAGTAGTTACGAAAGAGACTGAAAGATTTAAGGAAGCTGACGACGTTGCGGGTACTGCATTTTTACTGAGCCTCAAAGGTTTAAAGGATTCACTTTTTTAATTGCTCGGGAAAAAAGACAGCATTTTTCTATTGATAATAAATTTTACTTTTCATCTTTAATGACATTTTTTTATAGCAACAAAAATGTCATAGTAGAATTAAAATTACAAATTTTAAATAAATTTATTCCTTAATTTCATGCCAAGGCAAATTCTGTCATATAAATTGAAATTGACAAAGTAGTACTGAAAATTTGCTTATTCTGTGAATTGTTTCTATCAAAATATCTATATTCTATATATATATATATATATATATATATCTATATAAAAGAGGGAATTAGACAAGGGCACTCTCTAAAGCCAAGAAACCTACTTATCTTTTTTTTCCTTTTTTTTTTTGTCTTTTCTCCTACTTTTCACTACTCTACCTTTTCCAGCCATTTGAAGAAATTAGTTTTGCTCAATTAATATGATAACGATGCAATCATATCAAATCGGTCATTATATAAAGTAACATATTTTGTCGTTACGTAACGACGAATTTAACGATACGATACAATAAAATTTAAGTAACAATCAAAATAAATATTGTATTTGAATTAACAATACGATACGATACAATAGGTAACAACCATCCAAACTGTTATAAAATAAATATTATAATTATAAATTAAAGCACCAAAAGAGAAGAGACAATAATAGATAAGAGATCTAGAGAGGAGGGAACTATTCTTCTTATTTCAAGTATGATAGAAACTAAGCGTCCACCAAACTGTATAGAGAACCCGGTTCTCTATCAGTTCCCACCGTAAGTAACAGACTGTAAAACCAAACAGTAAGGCGACCTAGTCCTCTACCAGTCTCCTCAAAAACACACGGAGACAGCAAGTACAAAAGACGCTGGATTTTTACGTGGAAAAATCCCAACTCAAGGGACAAAAACCACGACCTACACTGGTAGGATTTCAACTTTACTAACTGGTAATCTCAACTATTACAAGCAACTTTGTAATGACTCTCTTACAAAGACTTCAACACACTAACTTGCAATAAACTTATTACAAGCCACTTTGTTACTCACTAGTTACAAAGACTTTAACTTATGACTATACTAGTCACAACACAAACACGGATGGTTTATGATTTTGAGTTTCCTAAAACAAAGCTTCTAAGAAAGCAAGATAGGAGTTACAATGAATAACAAAACATAAGATTACAACTCAACTAAGGACACACATATACTCGTGGTAGAACTGGTCCGTAGTGGAGTTGTCTTCTTGTTCTTGGCACACTTGAGCCTTCAACAATGGAGCAGATCTTCAATGCTATGAAGAATGTAGTAAATTCCCAAGTGAGTATCTTGTTTGTCTTCAAACAAGATATTAAAGACCTTACCACATTCCAAGAAGGATGTTCCAAATCTTGAGGGTACACTTCTCAACAATGGAAAGTGACTGATGCATTGTAGCGTGTACAGTTGCAGGCAGTCACTTTTCTGTCACAACTTTTTACAGCTGTAAAGTTGACCCTGTACTTTCGTCTGTGAGTCTGTCAAGGGATTAGGTCCTCCAACTGGTCCCTTATTGTTTATCGGTACACTGTCTGGATTTCTTGTGAGTCTATGCTGACTAGTTGTGTTGGTTACGCATCAGGTCCTTTATCTTTACATAAAAGTTTGTTAGATCATCAAAATAAAATACTAACCCATCAATTTTCCCTTTTTGATGATGACTCACTTTTATAATTGATGAGCAGTTATATAATCTAACTTAACCAGATAAGAGACCAGTACCCCATATTGTTCCCCCTGACTATGTGCTTCCCCCTTAGTTCCTGCCCAAATTATCAACTTGCCCTTGCCCACATTATCAATTATCGTCTTCCCCCTTTTGGCATCATAAAAAGGCACAAACAAACAGAAAGCATAAAGAAGTCTAACATAGCTAAATCATGCCCCATGTGTGCACACAACATGATGAAACATAAGTAAAAGGAAAACAAGCATTGTCCTTAGCAAGAGAGAAGTTGATTTATGGATGATAATCCTTTTTAAATTCATCAGGAGCAGTAAAGGTGGAATTCAACATGCCATCACACAAAAAAAACAAAAGCAACCAACAACCACAAAACATCACAACGTAAGACAGCTGGACATTGAGAGGAGCCTAGAGGGAACTAGAAGAGGAAGGCTTGGAGGAGGAGGCAACAGGGGTTTTAAATGACAATCTCATTTTCCAGCACGCAGATATGGTCCCCTTCAACAGTGAAGAGAGTTGCATAGAATTTATGCACCTCATTTTCATATATCATGGGTACAGCCCCCCTAAACAGATGATCCCATTGTTGGAACTCCATTATCTCTGGAACTTGCCTCATCCTTTCCATCTCAGAGATGTCCGGGTCAAACATACGACCCCACAAGACTTTTTGAGTTTGCAATCTCTCCTGCCCAAGTCCACTGTCACTTGGTATGGTCTTTAGTGAACCGGGTCCCCTAGCAGTTTCCTTCTGTCATTTTCTCGACTTCTCAAGAGACTTCCCTCTCTCTCACGCTCAACAGCCACCACTTTTCACAGATGATGCACATTTTTTTACAGCTTCCTCAGAATCTCCAACCACAGACTTCTGGACCTTTGTAGATCTTTTCACTAAGGAACTAGGTTCCTCCACAACATCTTTATCAACCTCAACCACTGAAATGTCCTTGTTAGCCACAATTTTCCCTTGCTTCATCAACCTCTTCTTCTTTTTCTGAAGTTTTGCAACCGGGTAGAAGGTCGCTTGGAAGAAGACTCAGGAGTGACTGCTGGCTTGCGAAAAATACCTCAGAGGTACATAAATGGGAGGAATAGACTCCAAGAGTTTAGTGTATAGGATGGGTTCCTGGGTTGTTTCTGCTGAAGGAGAATCAGGTTCTCCAACAGGTTTTTCTTTGACTGTGACATGAACCGGAGACTGAGGCTCAAAAAGAACCATAGTCCCCTTATCCCCTAAAAAAATTTTCTTCCCCCTGAGACTCAAGAAGGTGGGAGGATCCTTCATTCGTTAAGGAAGGGTAGGAGTGAGATGGTTTTATGGAAGAAAGGGTAATAAGGAAGGGGTAGAGGAACGGGTTCTAACAGACGCACAGACTCTGAAAAGTAGGATGGTGTGGTTGTTGAAATAATTTTGTTATCTTTTGAGAAAAGCAAGAGAAAAACACATTACTACTAACCTGTGGTACAGGAACCAGGTTCCTGACCTGTTTTTGTAAAATTTTCAGCTCTCTCTTGTAGTTCAACGTCGTACCTTTAGCTTCTATAATCATCATGCGTGTCTACCTGCAACGATATTGATGTGAGTTAGGCTTAGTCAGAAAACACTTTAGCTAACTGTACCTGAGTGTGACTCTCATAGCCAATGAAGGAGAACCAGGTCCTCAGTTAGATTTCATCAACCCCAGTGCTATCATGTTTCTCTCAAAGTGTTCCCTACTTAGGGATTTGGTGAAGATGTCTGCAATTTGATCTTCAGTGCAACAAAACTTCATGCAGATATGCCTCTTTTCAACATTGTCTCTGAGGAAACGATGTCTCACATCAATATACTTAGTTCTCTTGTGTTGAACCGGGTTCTTTGCCATGTTGAGGGCACTGGTGTTGTCACATAGAAGTGGTACACTGTCAATATACACTCAAGAATCTTCCAATTATTGTTTGATCCACAGCAGCTGAGCACAACAAGATGCAGCTGCAACATATTCTGCTTCGGCTGTTGAGAGATCCACTGAGTTATTGCTTCCTTGTACCCCATGAGATTAGGCATGATCCAAGGAAATGAGCCATTCCAGAAGTGCTTTTCCTGCATTCCATGCTCCGCAACCTGTGGAGTGCTTTGCACAGCATCTCCAACTCTTTCTTCAGCTTTAGTGGAAGTAATTGGGGTACCAGGTTCCTCATGTGGATTTGAGGAAGAGGTTGTATTGTCTTCACTTACTTTCCTCTGGCACATGCATCAAAAACTCTATGCTCCTTGAACTTAGAGTTAGACAGACAACGAACCAGGCCCCTCTGTATCAATCTATTCAAGAGATAAAAGCTTGCATGACCCAATCTTCTGTGCCACAGTTCTGCATCATCATCAACTGCTTTTAAGCAGTTCATATCACTAGCTTACAAGGATTCAAAGTCAACAACATAGATATTCTTGTGTCTTTTAGCGATCAAAACCACCTCACCAGTTACTAGACTAGTAATCGTGCATACTTTAGACAAGAATTATACTTTGTTTCCTTTATCACAGATTTGAGAAACACTCAAAAGACTGTACTTCAACCTATCTACATAGTACACATTCTCAATTGATTGCTCAAGTGATCTTCCAACCCTTCCAACACTGAGAATGTACCCCCCTCCCCCCTTTTTTTTTCATTGCCAAAGGTTACATCTCCTCCTCGCAGGGATTTCAGTGAGAGAAAATCGGAAAATTCAGGGTGTTCCCAGTCATGTGCTTTCAGCATCCACTGTACATGATCCATTATAGTCCTGTTCCTCTCACTGGTCCCTGCACATATGAATCAAGGGTTAGATTTAGGAACCCAAACAAGTTTGGGTCCCTTGTAGTTAGGAAAAGGATGAATAAGAGCTCTTCTAGTCCATGCAGGCAAGAATCAATTTTTCTTAGTGGGACCTGGTCCCTTCTTAGCATTCCTCTTGTCAGCAAACATTTTGTTTTTCTGAACTAAATGATCCCTGGCAGGGCAACTTTCTTTGAAGTGCCCATTGTTCTCACAGTGAGTACAGAGCCAGTTATCTGGAACAGTGACATACTTGATGTGTGGGTTGTAAGGAATTTTCTCCTTTTGGAACCCGATCCCCTGCTTGTTTCCACTGTTATTAAAGTACATGGCAGTGACAACATCAGAGGACCAAGTCCACTTAAGTGATTTTCAAGATCACTCTTCACTCTTCCTAGTTCTTCCTGAAGTTGTTTGTTTTTCTCAAGCTCTGCACCCAGACTAGATTTCACTGATCTTAACTCATTTTCAAGTTTAAGGTATGCATCACTTGCAACTTCCTTTCCCTTTTGAGTGTTGTCCATCCATTTTTTTGTTTGGTTTTTCAA
>ML377269.1:0-19043 GCA_005239525.1 Nicotiana knightiana | reverse complement strand
GTGAGAGAAAATCCATGGTGTTCCCAGTCATGTGCTTTGAGCATCCACTGTACATGATCCATTATAGTCCTATTCCTCTCACTGGTCCCTGCACATATGAATCAAGGGTTAGATTTAGGAACCCAAACAAGTTTGGGTCCCTTGTAGTTAGGAAAAGGGTGAATAAGAGCTCTTCTAGTCCATGCATGCAAGAATCAATTTTTCTTAGTGGGACCTGGTCCCTTCTTAGCATTCCCCTTGTCAGCAAACATTTTGTTTTTCTGAACTGATTGATCCCTGGAAGGGAAACTTTCTTTGAAGTGCCCATTGTTGCCACAGTGAGTACAGAGCCAGTTGTCTGGAACAGTGACATACTTGCTGTGTGGGTTGTAAGGAATTTTCTCCTTTTAGAACCCGATCCCCTGCCTGTTTCCACTGTTATAAAAGTACATGAAAGTGACAGCATCAGAGGACCAGGTCCACTTAAGTGATTTTTCAAGATCACTCTTCACTCTTCCTAGTTCTTCCTGAAGTTGTTTGTTTTTCTCAAGCTCTGCACCCAGACTAGATTTCACTGATCTTAACTCATTTTCAAGTTTAAGGTATGCATCACTTGCAACTTCCTTTCCCTTTTGAGTGTTGTCCATCCATTTTTTTGTTTGGTTTTTCAACAAGTTATTTTCTCTAGTTACTTCTTCCACTTGTTCCTTCAAGTCTACAATAGAAATTACCATATCATCCCTCTCTTGATCTATGTCACCAATTTCTTCTATTAAATCATTTTTCTCATTAATGAGGCTATGATAGGCATCAATCAACACGTTTTCTAAGGACATCAATTTTTTCTTAGAGTAGGTTTTCAAACTTCTTTGAACATCAAGAAAACTTACCTCATCTTCCTCCTTGTCCTCCTCATCATCATCAGATTTGGCCATGAGTGCAAAGATTGACTCATACTCCTTGGCCTCGTTATCTACTGCCATCATGGAACTATTTCCTGCTTCTGGTTCCTCTTCTGATTCACTAGAGGAGTCTCCCCGTGCAGCAAGAACTTGCTTCACAACATTGTCAGCTGCACTTTTTCGGCTGAATCGTTTGTCAAGAACCTGGTTCCTATTTGCAGTTTTGTTAGAATTGTGCTTGTAAGGATCCTGCTTCAGAAGTGGACAGTCCTTGATAAAGTGTCCTGGCTTTCCACACTTGTGACATAGATCATAGTTTCTAGGCTTACTCGAACTGCCTCTTCTTGGTATGCCACCATTCCTTTGAATCATCTTTTGGAATCTTTGAGTGAGATACTCCATGTCGGATTCATCACCACTTGAATCCTTTTTGGCATCCTTGACAACCAGGTTCTTCTCCTTCTTGGGTTCTCTTCTTTCAATATCCTTCTTTCTTTTCATCTCATAAGTTTTGAGATTTCCAATAAGCTCGTCAATAGCCAGCTTCTGCAAGTCTTTGGCTACAATGATAGCATTAATCTTGCTCTCCCAGGAACCTGGTAGAACAATAAGTATCTTCCGAACTAGCTTGTTGGTTGGAATGATTTCACCAAGTGAATGAAGCTCATTGATTATGGAGGTGAAGCGGGTATGCATCTCTTGAATGGACTCATCCTCTTTCATTTTAAAGAGTTCATACTCAGTTGTCAGCATATCTATTTTGGATTGCTTTACCTGAGTAGTCCCTTCATGAGCCGTTTGAAGAGCTTCCCAGGTTTCCTTGGCAGATTCATATGTCGAGATGCGATTATACTCGTCTGTTCCAATACCACACACAAGAATCTTCTTCGCCTTGAAGTTCTTCTCAACAGCTTTTCGGTTAGCACCATTATATTCTTTTCTTGTCTTTGGAACAGTGTTTGTTCCCTCTCCAACAACCTTCATAGGGACAAAGGGACCATCAAAAATCACGTCCCAAAGCTCAGAGTCTTCAGCCATAATGAAATCATGCATTCTCGTTTTCCACCAACCATAATATTGGCCGTTGAATCTTGGGGGTCTATAGGTTGATTGTCCTTCTTCAAAGTTGGGTGGAGCAGCCATTAGAGATCCTTTCTAGGTGTTAACCTTTTAGAAAGAACCTGCTCTGATACCAATTGATAGAAACTAAGCGTCCACCAAACTGTATAGAGAACCCGGTTCTCTATCAAATCCCACTGTAAGTAATAGACTGTAAAACCAAACAGTAAAGCGACCTGGTCCTCTACCAGTCCCCTAAAAAATATACAGAGACAAGTAGAAAAGATGCTGGATTTTTACGTGGAAAAATCCCAACTCAAGGGGACAAAAACCACGACCTACACTGGTAGGATTTCAACTTTACTAGCTTGTAATCTCAACTATTACAAGCCACTTTGTAATGACTCTCTTACAAAGACTTCAACACACTAACTTGCAATAAACTTATTACAAGCCACTTTGTTACTCACTAGTTACAAAGACTTTAACTTATGACTATACTAGTCACAACACAAACACGGATGGTTTATGATTTTGAGTTTCCTAAAACAAATATTCTAAGAAAGCAAGATAGGAGTTACAATGAAGAACAAATTATAAGATTACAACTCAACTAAGGACACACATATACTCGTGGTAGAACTGGTCCGTAGTGGAGTTGTCTTCTTGTTCTTGACACACTTGAGCCTTCAACAATGGAGCAGATCTTCAATGATATGAAGAATGTAGTAAATGCCCAAGTGAGTATCTTGTTTGTCTTCAAACAAGATATTAAAGACCTTACCACATTCCAAGAAGGATGTTTCAAACCTTGAGGGTACACTTGTCAACAATGGGAAGTGACTGCTGCACTGTAGCGTGTACAGTTGCATACAATCACTTTTCTGTCACAGCTTTTTATAGCTGTAAAGTTGACCCTGTACTTTCGTCTGTGAGTCTGTCAAGGGATTAGGTCCTCCAACTGGTCCCTTATTGTTTATCGGTACACTGTCCGGATTTCTTGTGAGTCTATGCTGACTGGTTGTGCTGGTTACGCATCAGGTCCTTTATTTGGTTCTTTACATAAAAGTTTGTTAGATCATCAAAACAAAATACTAACCCATCAAAGTATATTGGCCATGAGCCAAAAGTGCTCTATTTATAGTTACAAAGGCTCATCCTCAAAAACAAAGAATGAAGTTACATATTAAATAGATACATATGAATACAAGTGATTCATGTATTTGATGTAAGAATTAAATGGACATCCACTTTAGTTCATTGTATTTGTAACACTCCCCCTTGGATGTCCATTTAAAAGATAATGTGCCTCGTTAAAACCTTACTAGGAAAACTCAATGGGAAAAAATCTAGTGAAGGAAAAAGAGTACACATATTTTGTAATACGCATTGAGTGCTGCCTCATTAAAAACCTTACCAGAAAAACCCACTCGGTACAAAACCTTGGTTAAGGAAAAAAGAGTACAACGCGTATTATACTCCCCCTGACGAAAGCTTTATTTGATATCTCGGAGACGACGCATTCCAATCTTATGTCTCAGCTTCTCAAATGTTGATATTGGCAATGACTTAGTGAATAAATCTGCTAGATTGTCACTTGAAACGGATTTGTCGAACATTTTTCTCACCATTTTGCTGAAGATCATGTGTGAAAAAGAACTTTGGTGAAATGTGCTTTGGTGTGTCTCCTTTGATATATCCTCCTTTAAGTTGAGTTATGCAAGCAGCATTCAGGGGTGGCCTAACCAATTTTGTGGCCTAAAGCCAAACTTTATGAGGGGCCTTAACTTTTTTATTAATAAAAATTATTTTTATTTTTATTTGAAGTCTATTTTTTAATTCTTTTTAGATGCAAAGTTATTATTTTTTTTTTATAATCAATTTCTCCTAGTAAATCTTTTGTCAATTGACAATATAGCTAATTCATTTAATATATTTGAGACATTGTTGATCTTAGGTAAGGTTTTATTAATTTTAATTTTGAAACACTTTTTTTCGTTGAAGCAGCGGTAAAAGGGGTTATTAACATTATTCTATAAGTAATATAGGCATTTGAAAATAATCAAACCTGGTTGAGTGTATTAATTAAATTATTATCTTCTAATTGTACTATTTTTCTTAATATTTTTAATTCAGAAAATAAATATAAACTATCAATATCGGGTTGATTATTATGATTTAAGGAGCATTCATCATGAAGGCAATATTTTTTCAAATTTCCATCAACTAGTGATCCCAGTTTCTTCCGCTAAATAGAAAACTAAAAATATTTTCATATGCCTTTAATTGTTCAAATCTATTTTAAAGTGAAAAAATAACCTTGTCTACTACTCTCTCCGGTCCATAATAAGTGATTTTTTGCCTTTTATTTTGGTACAAAATAAGTGTCTTTTTATATAATCGAGAAGGAATTAACTTTATTTTTCCAAAATTTGACCTTATTTACAGATCTCAATGTGTCAAGTTAACAACATATAAATTTTAATTAAGGATAATTCAGTCAAAATACATTTTTGTTCTAGGAGTCGGTATATTCTTAAGGGGCACAACAAAGGTTAAAAAGTCATTTATTATGGACTAGAGGGAGTCTGTATAAAAAGTAATCACCTCTAAAGGACTCTTCGAGAGGTTTTGAGATTTCACTATTAACATTCTTCTCAAATTGTTTCTTCCTATATATTACACGTTTCTTATGAATTCAGGTTCGATATTAATTTCAAATGCAATTTCCTTGGCAGAAATCAAAGCAGTTGCAAATCCTTCATCTATTTATCTTTTATAAAGAAATCAAACTTTTTTTTAAAATTTATATATGACCTATTAGGTATAAAAAAAAATGGGGCCTAAAGCAGTTGTTTTACTTGCTTTATGGATGGGCGCCCCTGGANGGCAATGACTTAGTGAATAAATCTGCTAGATTGTCACTTGAACGGATTTGTTGAACATTTATCTCACCATTTTGCTGAAGATCGTGTGTGAAAAAGAACTTTGGTGAAATGTGCTTTGTTCTGTCTCCTTTGATATATCCTCCTTTAAGTTGAGCTATGCAAGCAGCATTGTCTTCATACAATATCGTTGGAATCTTCATTTTTAAAGAAAGACCACACAATTGTTGAATATGTCGAGTCACTGATCTCAACCATACACATTCTCGACTGGCTTCATGAATAGCTATTATCTCTGCATGATTGGAAGATGTAGCAGCTAAAGTTTATTGTGTTGAACGCCATGAAATAGTTGTACCCCCACAAGTAAATAGATAGCCTGTTTCAGATCGGGCTTTATGTGGGTCAGACAAATGACCTGCATTGTAAAATTTATATATGGTCGAGTATTATTTGCAAGATATATTAGTGTCCCAATTGCACTAAGATATGGAGTTTCGTCACCAAGAAGTTCTCCATCATTTTCGTGAGGTCGGAATGGATCTTTATTTATATCAAGTGATCTTACAACCATCGGGGTACTCAATGAATGTGCTTTATCCATATAAAAACGCTTTAGGATCTTTTCGGTATAAGTTGATTGATGGACAAAAATTCCATCTTTCATATGCTCAATTTGTAGACCATGACAAAATTTTATCTTTCCAAGATCTTTCATTTCAAACTCTTTCTTCAAACAATCTACTGCTTTTGGAAGTTCCCCAGGAGTTCCAATGATATTTAGATCATCAACATACACAGCGATTATAACAAATTCAGATCCAGGCCTTCTTATAAATACACAAGGACAAATTGGATCATTCTTATACCCTTCTTTCAGCAAATACTTACTCAAGCGATTATACCACATTCGCCCTCATTGTTTCAATCCATATAAGGATTTTTGAAGCTTTATTGAACAAGTTTCCCGAAAACTTTTATTAGTTTCAGGAACTTTAAGCCTTTCGAGGATTTTCATATAAATTTTGTTGTCTAATGTGCCACACAAGTAGGTTGTGACAACATCCATCAGACGCATATCAAGTTTTTCATGGACTGCCAAATTTATAAGATACCTGAAAGTGATTGCATCCACTACAGGAGAATATATCTCTATATAATCAATGTCAGGTCTTTGCGAAAATTATTGTGCAACAAGTCGTGCTTTATATCTAACGACTTCATTTTTATCATTTCGTTTTCGCACAAAAACCCATTTGTATCCTACTGGTTTTATTCCTTCAGGTGTTCGGATTATACGTCCGAATACTTCACGTTTTTCAGGTGACGCTAATTCTGCTTGGATAGCGTCTTTCCATTTTGGCCAATCATTTTTTTGTCTACATTCATCAACAGATCTTGGTTCAAGATCCTCATCTTGTTGCATTATCTCAACCACAACATTATAAGCAAAAATGTTGTCGACAATAATATTATTTCGGTTCCACCTTTTTCCCGTAGAGACATAATTTATTGAGATCTCTTCGTTCTTATTATTTTCAGGTACCTGGACCTCTGCTGAGGTCTTAACATTTGTTATGTCACGGGGCTCTTTTTGATCAATTGCCTTCATATTATGATCTCATAGATCATTTGCTCTTTTTCGCTTTCGAGGATTTTTATCTTTGGAACCAATTGGTCTACCACGTTTCAAGCGTGGCTTAGACTCATTTGTATTTATGGATTGTCCAACCGGGACATCAATTCAAATAGGAGCATTAGCAGCTGGAATGTGTGACTTAGTCACCCTTGGTAGGTTAGTGAATGCATCTGGCAGTTGATTTGTAATATTTTACAAATAAATTATATTTTGAACCTCGTGTTCACATTGCTTTGTTCGAGGATCTAAATGAGATAATGATAATGTGTTTCAATCTATCTCTTTTTGAAACTGCTTATTTTCTCCCCCCTAATATTGGTTATATCGATTTATTAAAATGGCAATAAGCAAATTTTGTCGTAAATAAATCTCCAGTCATAGGTTTCAAATATTTTATAATAGAAAGAGATTCATACTCAACATATCTTTGGGGTTTGTGCATTGTGGTGGAGCAATTGGAACATATACTGCACATCCAAATATTCGAAGATGGGAAATATTTGGCTCCTGACCAAAAGCCAATTGTAGTGGGGATTTTTTATGATAACTTGTGGGTCTGATCCGCACAGGAACTGTTGCATGCAAAATAGCATGGCCCCATGCTAAAATGGGAAGTTTTGTTCTCATAAGCATTAGTCTAGCAATTAATTGGAGGCGTTTGATCAATGATTCTGCTAGACCGTTTTGAGTATGAACATGAGCAACATGATGCTCAATTGTTTTCCCAGTTGATATACAATAATCATTAAAGGTCTGGGACGTAAATTCACCAGCATTATCAAGACGAAGTGTCTTAATTGCATAATCTGGAAATTGTGCTCTTAATCTTATTAATTGAGCTAGTAACCTCGCAAAGCCAAATTGCGGGTTGATAACAAGCACACATGTGACCATCTTGTAGATGCATCTATTAAAATCATATAATATCTGAATGGTCCACATGGAGGGTGCATGAGATCACATATATCACCATGTATACGTTTCAAAAATGCAGGAGATTCAACTCCAACTTTAATTACTGATGGTCTAATAATTAGTTTTCCTTGAGAACATGCATCACAAGAGAATTCTTTAATTTGAAGAATCTTCTGGTTCTTCAATAAATGACCATGTGAATTCTCAATTATTTTGCGCATCATATTATAACCGGGATGGCCCAACCGGTCATGTCAAATTATAAAATCATTAGTAAACTTCTTGTTTATTATGGCATGTGATTCAACTACACTAATATTAGTGTAGTATAATCCGGAGGAAAATACGGGAAGCTTTTCAAGCACATACTTCTTTTCCGCTTTTATTGTAGTAACATAAAGGTATTCAACCTTTCCTTCATTTGTGGTCTCAATATGATAGCCATTTTGGAAAATATCTTTGAAACTTAACAAGTTTCTTTGAGACCTACTACAATATAATGCATCATTAACAACCAATATAGTTCCTCCTGGTAGTAATACAATCGCTCTTCCAGAGCCCTCAATTAATTTTGTACTACCAGATATTGTTATGATATTGACTTCTTTCATAATTAAATAAGAGAAATATCTCATATCTCTTAATATGGTGTGCGTCGTAGCACTACCCAGAAGATATATTTCTTCTTTATTATTCATACGACCAACTGAAGACTGGGAAGTTTTCATATTCTTCATAAAGAAAAAAAATACATCATAAGTAATATTGAAAAATTTAAGAACAAAAGAAATTATATTTAGGAAGTAAATACTGACACCATAATTCTTTTTATTTTTTTTATTCAAAATATGAACTTCAAAAAAAAATTACATTTATTCTTATAATTTTTCCCAATAACAAGTCTTCAGTTATGATGCTCAAAGAAGTCTTCAGCTTCTAAATGAGTAATATTTATAAGACCTTCAAAAATATCATCTTTATAGGCAAGGTTTGCTTTAACTTTATCATGGTTATTCATAGGGCCCGCCTCATCATCATTTTGAAAGGTGAAATTAGTCTCAACCTTACTTTGTTTCCCTTTTATGGAGGCTTGATAAAGTTTGACAAAATATACAGGCATACGACAAATTTGTGTCCAATGATTTTTCATACAACATCGATGGCAAATATTACCTTTGCCTTTTGAAGGATTATTCTGAGAACCCTTATTATTCTCTTGTTTATAACGACCACTAGCATGCCGATTACTATTTCATCCCTTGCCATGCCCACATATATTTATACGACCATGATAATTATTTTGTCTTCTTTCAGACATTTGATTTATCGCTATCACATTCGCTTCTGGGAATGGAGTTGATCCGGTACTGGGGTGGACTTCACGATTTTTCATTAAAAGGTATCATTTTCACACTGCCATTATTATCATCAGTATGAGCCATTGGGACCTGACGTCTTACTCATATGAGACGTGTTATGCCATAATATGATGGGACCTGAACCCAACATCTTATCATCATGGTGTACATCTCATGGTGCAGTGGGACTTGAACCCAGTGTCTTATGCTCATATAATATTTATCACAAATGATCTCATTCTCTTTAGAATTGAACATAATTTTAGATCGCCACAAATTCAAGTTTTGATAAATTTAATATAGTATAAAATTATCTTACTAATAGTAGAATTAATTTACATGATAAAAAAAAATTATAACAAATAGTATGCCTTAAAATTCTAGGTATAAATATACACATGTCATGAAGGCATATTAATAGTAGTGAATCATTAAAACAATAAAGAGATATTATAGTCGTTCCGTGCAAATTCACCAATTACTTTCAACACACTGATTCATATGTAATATAACTAGTAGTCCTGTTCAATCTGCTACATATTACTAATATTTTTCATCGTCCAAACTTACGTAAATATAAATATCGAAGATTCAATAACTAATATCTTTTGGAATTAAGCAAAGCAGGATGTTATTACTAATATTTGAATGTGAAATTAATTAGTCTAATCATTATAATTCAATTTAATACTTGTCTATTTATGTGTATGATTAAACTTCTTTGTAGTTTATATAATGAAATAACAATTTAACAAAAACTTATTGTTTTCATACAAATGCAATTATTATAATCATATTCAAAACAAGTAATGCCTATGGTAATTAAATTGCAGGTTAAAGAAGATCTTAATAGAAACATTATAAACATAGGAATGTATACCTGAATCGGAAAAGAAATTGACTACCTCTTTTAGGAAGAAGATAAAATTTGGATGAAGCAGGTAACCTCAGTTGGTTAAAACTTCGTGTTGATAACGTGTTATAAAATAAATATTATAATTATAAACTAAAGCACCAAAAGAGAAGAGACAATAATAGATAAGAGATGTAGAGAGGAGGGAACTATTCTTTTTATTTCAAGTATACCGGCCATGAGCCAAAAATACTCTATTTAAAGTTACAACAGTTCATCCAAAAAAACAAAGAATGAAATTACATATTAAATAGATACACATGAATACAAGTGATTCATGTATTTGATGTAAGAATTAAATGGACAACTACTTTAATTCATTGTATTTATAACACAAACAAGCTATTAATGATATGGAAGTTGAAATGATACATTACCTTAAATATCTTCTGTAACCGACACTATATTAATCCTTCACACCCGTTTTTGCTATCCTTTCATATATCAGTGATGCAATAGTAGTACGACACATAACATGTCGTACTGAAGTTATTGAGAAGAAGGCACTAGAAAATGATCTTACAGTTAAGATTGTATTAGTGTCATTTATATTTTTTTTGTTGATAAAATTATAACTTTTATTTTTAATTTTATAAATAGTATTTTATTTATGGTGAATATCTATATTTCTAGAGAGATTTTAGGGTTTGTTACTTGATGTCTAAATCATTTTTCCTCTATAAATAGAGGGGTTCTATTCTATTGTAATTGATCCCAAAATCAATAAGAATTCTCTCCCTCTTTTCTCTGCAATACTCTTCTTCTTCTTTTATTATTTTTTATAACACGTTATCAACACGAAACTCTAACCAATTCAGTAGAAGCTTTGGGATTGAGTATAATGGTTGTCAATTATTCCATAAACTTCCTTCATGATTGAATTATGGATTTAAGGTAAATATTTTACTTTATTTTTCTCTTTTAAATTCTTGAAATTCTATAATTTGATTTTAAATACAAGGAAAGACAATAAATTTTAATTATAACTCTAATAGAATCGTAAGAAATTATAACCACTTGAAGTGGTAAAATTGTATGCCTTGCCATGATCAAATTTTTGTATGATTGTGGGCAAAGAAGTGGAAACTCGTCCTATTGAATTTGCTTCATTCTCATTCCCCTTAAGAGAATGTGATAGTAATATGTGTTAAATCTGAAAGAAGACAAAATTATTACCGTGAAGGTATTAATGAATGTGGACGTGGCAATAGACGAAATTATAATCGTCATCATTGTGATAATGAGAATAATAAGGATTCTCAAAATAATCTTTCACTCTGTGAAAGTAATATTTGTCATCGATTTGACATGAGATTTTGTAAAACACATATAGATGATTATGGTCCATTCATGATGTGAATGTGAAAATATCTGATTTATGACTACATATTCATTCTTGGAAGGATATGAACATGCTAGTGGTAGTGGATATACCACACTAATCTCTAGAAAAAGGTTTGAGATGAAATAAGAAAATAATTTCATTATTATGGCATGAATGGTCGTTGATCACGTACCTATTGTGATTGTGCCAAAATATTATGGCAATGTGAAAATTACAGGGCAAAAGTAATAGAAGAAACATATCTTGCCTATAATGATTTTGACCATGATCATAATGGTCTAACTTTCTCCTTGAAAGAGATATTCACCATATGAATGTTGATGAATATATGATAGTACAAAATTAATTGAGAGCTCTGGAAGAGCCAATTATACTATTTTGGAGAAATAAAATTGATTATCAATAAGGTATTGTGTTGTAGAAAGTCTCAAAAAAACTTATTTAGTTTCTAAAGTATTCACGAAAGCGATTGGCTATATTGAGACTATAAATAAATAAAAGATTTAATATCTTCTATTACTACAACTTGTGGCGGGGTAATATGTATATGACAAGTTACCCGTTTTATTCTTCAATGTGTACATCACAAATAAAAAGTATGGTGAAATTACATGACACGGTAAACTGGATGTTTATTGATATAAAACCTATGTCATAATAAACTGGGTGTTTAATTAACAATTGTACATGTCATGATGTAAACCTGAAGTTTAATGATACAGACAATTTTATCAAGCATGGCCTCTTAAGCAATCTTGATTTACGTATGATGTGAATAATAATAAATGAGAATTAACATCGGTAAGTGTTGAAGAAGACTCTTTGTGAGTGCCTCCACGTAATAGCTAAACTACTTCTTAAGAGAACAAAGTTATCTATATCAGTTTGATATACGTTATATATGAAAGTATATTACATTCTCCCCTCACAAGTTGTCACGACCCCAAATCTAAACTGGCCCTGATGGCGCCTATCGTGATACTAGGCTAGCCAATTTACTGAGCATAACATACGTGGCTTTTCATTTAATTCAATAACGTGGTTTATCATAAAACTTTCCACTTTTAATATTTCACAAGTACGGATAATCAAAGGAAAACATCTATACAATATCCCAAAACCCGAAGTCAACAATCATGAGCAACTAAATGGAACACAGAATCTGACACGGTTTCCTTAATATTACAAGTCTAGGAAATGAGAATAACGAAAAAATAGGAAGGAGAAGGGTGGGGCTGCGAACGCCGTGCAAATACCTCATAGTCTCCGGTAAATGCTTCAATGAGGCTGAATCAAAACTCACTCGATCCTAGCACCTGAATCTGCACACAAGGTGCAGGGAGTAACGTAGTACACCAACTCAGTAAGTAACAAATATAAATAAATACTTGAGTGCAGTGACGAGCTTTAAAAATCATGTAAATTCATCTAATGAATATCAGTGACAATAAATAAATCAAGTCAGGAATCTACGTTCCGAAAGTTTCATAAAACTCCAGTTTTCCCTTTTGAAATCTCATATAAAACATTGGTTCTACATTTATTATGTAGAGGCTAAAATGTAAAGACGAGTGAAAACAATAGTTTCATAACAAATGAGCCCCTCAGGCACAGTATCACTCACAACTAAGTCTCTCGGGCAAGCCTCTCAGTCACTCGTGACTCAAATCTCGTCAATCAGCACTTACACTCAATACTCACGCTCAATAGGTACCATATAATAACCGTTGCAGCGTGCATCCCGATCCATAAATAGTCGACTGCGCTCACTGGAGGTGTACAGACTCCAGAGGGGCTCCTACAGCCCAAGCGCTATATCGTTTGCAGCGTGCAGCCGGATCCAATATCGTTGCAGCGTGCAGCCCGATCCATATATATATTGCTGCGGCGTGCAACCCGATCCATATCACATAATGCTTGCGGGCGTGCAGCCCGATCCGTATATCCTCACCATCAGGCCCCCGACCTCACTCAGTCATCAACCTCACCATCCACTCAGACGTTTCAGTAAAATCAGGGGACTCAGCCAAAAACAATTTTTCATATGTTTAAAATAGAGTAGTGAAACTGAATCAACAGTAAACAGGAAAATCATGACTGAGGATATTCTTTCAAATCGAATCAGTATGAGAATAATAGTAAAAATACCCCTGAAGGTCCAGTCAAGGTCGGCACAAGGCCCCAAATATGGCTTACAGTCCAAAACATAGTAATAATCTCAAAAACACGGGATAACATATGATTTTCAGTCAAATACGCGGCTTAATAGCTGCTACGGGGCGGACCAAGTCACAATCCTTACCGGTGCACGCCCACACGCCTGTCACCTAGCATGTGTGTCACCTTATTTATAAAAACAATACGAAACACCGGGGTTTCATACCCTCAGGTCCAGATTTACAATTGTTACTTACCTCAAACCGGATGAAAAACTACACTGCGATGACTTTGCCCCTCGACTCGGCCTCAACGCACCCCGAATCTATTCAAAACAAATTAATATCATCAAAATATGCTAAAGGAACAAAGCTTACTCGAAAATAACTAGTTTACATCAAAAATTCCGAAATTGACCAAACCTGACCCCCGGGCCCGTGTTTTCGGATTCCAATAAAAATCACAAAACTAGAATCCTTGCACTCTCACGAGTTCATGCATACCAAATACATCAAAATCGGACCTCGAATGGCCCCTCAAATCCCCAATTTATACTCTCCAATTTTAAGCCCTAATCTCCCAAATTTCCCCACTAAAACATGATTAAACAATGGAATAATTGCCATAAATACGAGATACAAGGTCCAGGTAGCTTACCTCACTGAATACACTTAATTCCCCCTTGAAATCTCAGCTCTAAGCTCCAAAATCCGTCAAAAATGGTTAAGAAATGAGTGAAAATTAGCGAAGGCAACCTTATAAAGGTTCTGCCCAGCACTCTCGCACCTGCAACTCCATGATACGCACCTGCGACGCTGCACCTGCGGAAAATCCCTTGCAGGTGCGGTTTTTTTAACTTAAAACCAAATTCCGCATCTGCGGCCCTCTACACTCACCTGGCGGCCCCACAGGTGCGAGCCAACCTCCGCACCTGCACTCCCAAGCCAGGCTCCCTAATTCTGAATCTGCGCAAGGTCGTTCGCACCTGCGCCTTCGCACTTGCGGCTCCCCTTCCGCAGGTGCGGGCACACCAGAAGGCCTGCAGCAGCAACCAATTTGCTGCATTTTTCCAACTTCCAACCTTCCGAAAATTATCCGAAATCAATCCCGAGCGCCTCGGGGCCTCAACCAAAAGTACCAACAAGTCATATATAAATATTTCCACTTAGTCAAACCCTCGGAACACTCAAAATAACATCAAAACACCAAATCAAATCCACAATTCAAGCCTAAGGATTTCTAAACTTTTGAAATCCGCCAACGATGCCAAAACCACCCAAACCACATCCGAATGACCTGGAAATTTGCACACACATCCCAAATGACACTACGAACTTGTTCCAACTTTCAGAATTCCATTCCGACCCCGATAGCTAGTTTTCCACTGCAGATCAGAATTTGCCAAAAATCCAATTTCGCCAATTCAATCCTAATTCTACTTCGGACCTCTGAATGACATTCCGAACACACTCCTAAGTCCCAAATCACCTAATGAAGCTATCGAAGCCACAAAAACCACATTTTGAGACCATTTACCTATAAGTCAACCTCCGGTTGACTTTTCTAACTAAATCACCAACTTAAGAGACTAAGTGTCTCATTCCTCTCCACAACCACTCCGAACCCGAACCAATCAACCCAATGCAATAAAAGAGCTGAACCATACAAAAATGAAGCCGAATGGAGGGGGGAACGGGGCTAAACTCTCGGAACGACTGGCCAGGTCGTTACATTCTCCCCCTCTTAAACAAACGTTCGTCCTCAAACGGGTCTAGAAACATACTGGAGTCTCAAACAACTGAGGATATCGACTCCGCATCTCCTCCTCGGTCTCTCAGGTGGCCTCCTCCACCGGCTGCCCTCTGCACTGCACCTTCACTGAAGTTATATCCTTAGACCTCAACCTTCTGACCTGACGACCCAAAATGGCTACTGGCTCTACCTCATAGGACATATCACTCTCTAGCTGAACCGTGCTGAAGTCCAAAACATGAGACGGGTCACCAATATACTTCCGAAGCATGGAAACATGAAGTACCGGATGCACGCTTGACAAGCTAGAGGGCAAGGCAAGTCTATAAGCCATCTCTTCCAACCCTCTGAAGCACCTCAAAAGTCCCAATGAACCGGGGACTCAACTTGCCCCTCTTCCCAAACTGCATAACACTCTTCATGTGTGAAACCTTCAGCAGGACCTTCCCCCCAGCCATGAAAGATACATCCCAGACCTTCCGGTCCGCATAAATCCTCTGCCTCGACTGCGCCGTGCGAAGCCGCTCCTGAATCAACTTCACCTTATCTAAAGCATCCTGTATCAAATCCGTACCCAAAAGCCTGGCCTCACCCGGCTCAAACGAACCAACTGTAGACCTACACCTCCTCCCATACAAAGCCTCATATGAGGCCATCTGAATACTCGACTGATAACTATTATTATATGCAAACTCTGCGAGTGGCAGAAACTGGTCCCATGAACCCCCAAAGTCAATAACACAAGGGTGCAACATGTCTTCTAGTATCTGAATAGTGCGCTCGGACTGCCCGTCCGTATGAGGATGAAAAGTTGTGCTCAACTCAACCTGAGTACCCAACTCTCTTTGCACGGACCTCCAAAAATGCGATGTGAACTGGGTACCTCTATCAGAAATGATGGAAACCGGAACACCATGCAACCGAACAATCTCCTGGATATAAATCTCAGCTAACCGCTCCGAAGAATAAGTAGTACCAACAAGAATGAAGTGAGCGGACTTGGTCAGCCGATCCACAATAACCCATATAGCATCGAACCTCCTCGAAGTCCGTGGAAGCCCCCGACTACAAAATACATGGTGATCCACTCCCACTTCCACTCAGGAATAACCAACCTCTGATGCAATCCACCAGGTCTCTGGTGCTCATACTTGACCTGCTGGCAGTTGAGACACCGAGATAAAAATCTAACAATATCCTTTTTCATCCGCCTCCACCAATAATGCTGCCTCATATCCTGATACATCTTCGCGGCACCCGGATAGATGGAATACCGCGAGCTGTGGGCCTCCTCAAGAATCAACTCCCAAATACCGTCTACATTAGGTACACATATCCGATCCTGCATCCTTATAACACCATTATCACCAATAACTACATCCCTGGCATCACCTCGTCGGACTCTATCCTAAAGAACGAGCAAGTGCTGGTCATCATACTGGCGCTCTCTGATGCGGTCATAAAGAGAAGACCTGCAGGCTATACAAGCCAATACCCGACGGGGATCTGATAAGTCCAACCTCACAAACTGGCCCGCTAATGCCTGAAAATCAAGTGCTAATGGTCTCTCTGCTGCTGGAAGGTGTGCTAGACTCCCCACACTCTCTGCTCTGCGAGTCAAGGCATCAGCCACTACATTGGCCTTCCCCGGATGGTATAGAATCGTGACATCATAGTCCTTGAGAAGCTCCACCCATCTCCTCTGACGCAAATTCAGATCCTTCTGCTTAAACAAATGTTGCAGGCTACGGTGATCAGTAAAAACCTTACAATGAACCCCATACAAATAATGACGCCAAATCTTCAAGGCGTGAATAATGGCTTCTAGCTCGAGATCATGCACCAGATAATTCTTCTCATGAGTCTTTCCCTGTCGGGCGGCATGCCCGGAAGATCTGCAGGAAACACGTACGGATACTCACAGGCTACAGGAACAGAATCGACAGTGGGAGTCTCAGCACTGACATCCCTCACAAAAGCCAAATAAGACAGACATCCTTTCTCTACCATACGCTGAGCCTTCAGGTATGAAATCACCCTACTAGGAACATAATCAATAGAACCTCTCCACTCGATTCTTGGACATCCCGGCATCGCTAAGGTCATGGTCTTAGCGTGACAATCTAGAACAGCATGACACGAAGATAGCCAATCCATGCCCAATATCACACTAAAGTCAACCATGCTAAGTAATAGCAGATCCACTCGGGTCTCCAGACCCCCAATATATATCACACACGACCGATACACTCTGTCCACAACAATAGTATTGCCTCCCGGAGTCGACACATGAACAGACATGACTAAGGACACACGGGGCATATCCAGAAAGTGGGAAAAATATGATGAAACATAGGAATACGTGGAACCAGGATCAAATAAGACCGAAGCATCTCGGTGAAAAATTGAAACAATACCTGTAATCACTGCATATGAGGCCATAGCATCTGGTCTGGCTGGAAGTGCATAAAAACGGGCCTGACCTCTACCGGATCGACCTCCCTCTCTAGGGCGGCCTCTAGTTGCCTGACCCCCACCCCTCGCTGCATGGGTGGGTGGTGAAGTAACTGGAGCTGAAGTCAAGGGCTGACTCCTGTGCTGAGATGGACCCCCAAAACAATGAGGACATTGTCTCCTCATATGCCCAAACTCTCCACACCATAACAACTCCCTGGTGCTGGAGACGGGGACTGAAGGAACCCCTAGCACCAGGATAACCTCTGGAAGAATCATGCATAAATGAGTCCTGAACCGATGGTGCTCGAGATGCACTGAATGATGGGTGTCCCTGATGAGAACTGTGAGGACCACGGCCAGTGGATCCAGGATAACCTGAGCGGCCTGATTGAGCCTGCCTGAAAGGACGGACTTTGTCGTGCTGAAATTGCTCCCCCCGAAGGAACACCACCAAAACTACCAGATCCTCGAGGCCTCTTGGCCTCCCTCTCATCTCGCTCCTAGTGACGAACCGACTCAATCTCTCGGGTAATATCAACAACCTGCTCAAAAGTAGCACCCGATACCCTCTCTCTGGTCATAAGAATACGAAGCTGATATGCGAGGCCATCCACGAATCTCCTGATCCTATCTCTCTCTATAGGGACCAACCAAATAGAATGATGGGCAAGCTCCGAAAACCTCATCTCGTACTGCGACACCGTCATATCACCCTGAGGAAGCTGCTCAAATTGCCTGCGCAGTTCCTCTCTACGGGAATGTGGAACATACTTCTCTAAGAAGAGAGTGGACAACTGCTACCAAGTAAGGGGCGCTGCACCAACGAGCCTAAGCCTCTCATAAGCCTCCCACCAAGTAAATGGTGCTCCTGAGAACTGGAAGGTAGTAAACGAGACCCCACTGGTCTCCAATATCCCTGCCGCATGAAGCATCCTCTGACACTTGTCTAAGAAACCCTGGGCATCCTCACCCTCAGCACCACTGAAAGTCGGAGGCCGAAGTCTCACAAATNTAAACCCTCGGTTATGACTTTCGTCTATACTCCGGGAGTGATGTTGTTCAAACAACTACCTAAATATGCACTCTCTCTCAAGTAGATACATAATAAATAGGCACAACTAATTGATGGCCATTCAATTAACTACAACAAGAACTTAGTTGAACAATTAGAGATTAATCAACCAATCGGAACTATATTAATAACAAAATAAGTTCATCCCCCAACGGGTTCTACCAAAACCCTAGATTAAATAAGTTAGCTAAACAAGTTCATAAGAATAAAATCTAAAATAACTTGCATAATTAAACTACAAAGTAATGAAGAAAATCTGTACAATTTGATGTCTTGTCGTTCGAATCCCTTCTCTCCTCTTCGAATCTCTTCTTTGAATCTCTCTCTTCTTCTCTTAGTTGTGTTTTTTGGGGTCTATTTATATGTTTAGGACAAAACCTAAACGTGTAGGAGACTTCTATTCCAACCGGGAAACACTTAAACTCGTCAAAACTCGGATTTAGCCGGAATAGGGGCCTGGCGTTTGGGGCCTGGCACCTGGCTAAGGCTGGCGTTTCAGCTCTAACGCCTGGCTAACGCTAGGCACAGTCAGGATTTTGGGCTCTGGCGCCCGACTATATCCCGGTGCACTCCTCCTCGCCTCTTGAGCGTATTTTCGATGTATTTGCAT
>ML377268.1:3917-68388 GCA_005239525.1 Nicotiana knightiana | reverse complement strand
CCCCTTCCCTTTAAAAACCCTCATCGCCCCCCCCCCCCCCCCCCCCCACCAAATGCCACAATGAACCCCTCCTATCTTCCTCAAAGAACGGCCGGGTCGTTACAATGGTTCTGTTAATAATTTTAAGTTTTCTTAAAAATTGAAATCATGTTTTTCCCTTATTGTTACTCATTTGTCTTGATATAAATTATTTTAAAACTATTTTATTTTTTATTCATATATCATGTTTTGTTGTCCATTTTAGTGTTTTAGTATCCTTTGTTTTATTTATAGTTGCTTTTGGATGATTGAATGAGTATCATGATAATGGTTTCTTAATTTAGAATCTTATCATGTTGAAAAATAAACTTTTCTAAAAGTAGATAAATATGATAGTACTAATAGAATTGGGCTTAAGGGAGTATTTGTCATCTCCAACTTTGTCTTCATTGGGGCTTTAATTTAATAGGCCTAAACAACCATTGTATAAAGTCACAAGCACACGAGCTGGCCAATTTTCTTTCTTTTTATTTCATAATAATAATTAATTTCATACAATAAAATAGACTCATGGCTATGTAAATTTATGTGGATTCCAAGATAGAACACTAGTAATTCATTAAGTAGTAAATATTTTTAATAGCTTAGTTATGTAACTGATCTTATAAATTCTTTAGCTGAATCATACCACTTCTTCTGCAATTCACCATTCATAAATTCTTTGCCTTCACAATAATCTTAAAATTTAGGAAGAATCATGAATACCTTAGAATGCTTTAGGCTCGCTCTTAATTAATCATATCATCGTGATTGTGTAAATGTTCGCGTGACATAATTATGATTTTTCAAAATAAATCAAGGTACGTGTTCGCGCGACTTTGGCCAAGTTTTTTCTTAAATATAAAGTGTTTTAAATCGTGTACACGTACGCATGACATAATTCTTGATGCACCAAACAAACAGAGTACACGTACGCGTGACTCGTATCAAGATAATTCCGTAATCACGAATAATCGAGTAATTAAAAGCGGTAAAACATAAAAATGTACATAGGTTCTAAAATGAGTAATTAAATAATTTAATTAAGCCACATATGATTAAAGAGACCGTGCTAAAATCACGGAATCCGAGAATGCCTAACATCTTCTCCCGGGTTAACAGAATTCCTTAACCAGTCTTCTGGTTTCGCAGACCATAAACAAGAGTTAATTTTCCTCGATTTGGGGTTTTAAAAATAAACCGGTGACTTGGGACACCATAATTATCCCGAGTGGCGATTTTAAAAATTAATAAATAATCTCATTTAAAATAATGTCACTTTAATTGGAAAAACTCCTCTATCCCCCTCGAGAAAAAGGAGGTGTGATAATTATGTATATGATAGCTATAGAAAATTAATAACCATGAAACAATAATGGTTTCTGGAAATTCCTCATAATTGAACAAGCACAAAATCATGCCAACTAGTAGAGTTAATGAACAATCTAACAAATAGATCGAATGCAGATAACAAAAAGTCACGTCAATATAAAGAATTTGATGAACAATTAAACAATTATAAAGTTATATCAACTGGGTAGAGTTGTAAATAATTAACAATATAAGTTGAGTTAATATAGCATAAATCAACGAATTCGGTAGAGAAATACCTGACAAGTAATAAGTGTGCATTGATTTTCTAAATACATTAAAAAATAAGAATAATATTTAATTATCAGCCCCTTATAAAATGGAAGATCTATGCTTGGAGGTAGGGGTGTACAAACTGAACCAGTAAACCGTACCAAACCGACTAAAAATTCGATTAGGTTTGGTTGATTTGGTTTGGTGTAGAGTAAAAAAACCCGAACCAAATCGACATATAAATATATAATTCTAAGACTTTTTATAGAATTTTTTTAAAAAAATATCTAGAAATTTTTGTGATTCTCTTACGGGATGCAATATTTGGTTAAATATGAAGTGCTCTATTTTTATTAACTTTAAATAATGGGTTGTATGATCACTTTCTTGTCAAGTATTAGTGAAATGCGTTAATCTTTTTGCTCTTCCATATTCATATGTCAAGATCTATTAAATTCTTATATCTTTTTTGGAACTTCAAAGTTGGTATTTCGATATTTCTTATCAAGTATTTGTTTTGGTTTTCAAGTTATTCGGAATCGATTTGGAAGAAAGAATTTCATCATTGAAGCTTTAACTTGGAAGAGTTGACCAACTTTGAACCCCAGAATGGAATTTTGATGATTCAATTAGGTTCACATGGTGATTTTGCACTTGGGCGTATGCCCGACTTTGCATTTTGGATATTTCTAGAAGGATTCGGCGCGAATTGGTGAAAGTTAGAAATTTGAAGGTTTGAAAAGTTCATGTGTTTGACCGAGAGTTGACTTTAAGGATATCAGATTTGGATTGAGTCTTTGGGAATTGGAATAGATTCGTTATGTTAATTTGGACTTGTGTGCAAAATTTGGGTTCATTCTGAGTTGATGTGGTATGTTTCAGCACGAGTTCTAGAAGTTGAAAGTTCAAAGTTCATTTGAGTTCAAATTGAGGTGTGATTCATTGTTTCGATGTTGTTATGTGTGATTTGAGGCCTTGAGTAGGTCCGTGTTATGTTATAGGACTTGTTGGTATATTCGAAAGGAGTCCCAGGTGGTCCAGGTGAGTTTTGGATGAGGTTCATATCATTTCGTTTCATGTTGCATAGTTGAAGAGGACCTGGACCTGGTGTGATCGCACCTGTAGCTTGTTCGTGCAGGTGCGATGGTCGCAGAAGCGATAAAGGGGTCACTAAAGCGAGGTGAGAATCGGGCAGGGAAGATCGCAAAAGCGGACTTAAAGGCGCATTTGTGCGTCCGCAGAAGCGTAAGTCTAGGCGTAGAGCGGGCGTGTGGGCAGAAGTGTGATTTGGTTGGTGCACCTGCATGTGCACAAAAGGGGGAAACTCCGTAGGTGCAGAAAGGCTGGTCTTCATAGGGCTTCACAAAAGCGAGATTTTTCCGCAGAAGTGGAGGTCGCAGATGCGACGATTTGACAGCATATGCGGAAATTCTTGGCAGAAACTATATGTCGAGGTCTTGGGTTCTTTTATCACACCTTGAAATGTGTGACTCGGATTGAGGCTATTTTGGAAGCAAATTTCATCACAAGGATTGGGGTAAGTGTTCTACACTCGATTTTGATTATAGTTCGTGATTTTATATTCATTTTTGGTAATTGGATTATGAGTTTAAAGAGAAAATTGGGAATTTTAGCCTAAAGTTTCATAGAGTGAGTTTTACAGTTTTGAATATCGATTTGGAGTCAGATTTGAGTGAAACTAGTATGGTTGGACTCGAAACTGAATGGGTTGTTGGATTTTGTGAGTTTTGTCGGGTTTCGAGGTGCGGGCCTAGGTTTGACCTTTTGGGTTAATTTTGGGATTTTAGTTAAAGATTCGACCTTTATTAATCGAGTTGTTTCCTTTAGCATTATTTGATGTATTTGAGTTGCTTTTGGCTAGTTTCGAGCCGTTCGGAGGTTGGTACGCACGGGATGATATTTTTGGAGCATCATTTGGCTTTCTCGGTATTGGATTTGGCTTATTCGAAGTAAGTAACACTTCTAAACTTGGAGTTGAGGTATAAACCCTAATTATACGTGCTATGTGATTTGTTTGGAGGTGATGCACATGCTAGGTGACGGGCGTGTGTGCGTGTACCGTAGAAATTGAGACTCAGTCGATTCCGTAGAGCTGTGTAGCCAATTTACTTGTATGTTCATGTGTGAGAGAAACTGAGATGTGACTCATGTTAGAAATCATGCTTAGGAAAATGATGGTATTATTGGGACCCACTGAGGTCATTCCTGCTGTCGCATTATATGTTTAAATTGTAATTTCATACTTAGTCATGTTCATTCATTGCATATCATATCTTAGTCTCTGTTGTTATTTATTGATACATCATATCATCATTTTGGGATAGTTTCATGACATTGTGAGCCCGAGAGACTAGAGATATTGATGACTGAGTGAGGCCGATGGCCTGATTGTGAGTGATAGTTATGGGATCGGGTTGCATGCCGCATCATGTTTTATTGATTTATGCCTGGATTTGGATTATTATAGCGCTGGGGCTAAAGGAGTCCCTCCGGAGTCTGCACACCCAAAGTGAGCGCAATTGATATTATATTGAGGGATGGATCTTCCATGGGCATGGATCTTGCCTAATTATTTATACTGAGGGATAGATTTTCAATGGGCATAGATCTTGCCTAATTATTTATATTGAGGGATGGATCTTCCCTGGGCTGGATTGTCCCTATACAATACTCTATATATATATAATATATATATATGGATCTTCCATGGGCTGGATTGGCCATATACAGTACTGACTGTGCGCGAGTTGTCATTTGTATTTGGACTGGATCTGCCATGTATAGTAATGAGTGATTGAGTTATTTCTTGTATCATCCTTATTATGTTGTTATGAACTGTTGCTGGTTATTGGATTTGAACTCTGACCTTTGTCCCAGCTCGTCACTACTTTCAACCTAAGGTTAGGTTTGTTACTTATTGAGTACATATGGAATACTCATACTACACTTCTGCACATTGCGTTCAGATTTTGAATGCTAATTTTGCTGTGTATGACAAAAGATAGAATTGAAGACGTACATGCATTCCAGTTACATTTGCCTCTTGTTCATGGTAGCCCTAGACTTATAAAAATTTGTTTATGTACATTCGAGCAGATGATGTATTTATTTCATACTAGCTTTGTAAACTCTAAATCTTAGAAGCTCATGATTTGTACTACCTGTCCTTGGGAATTCTTGTGTAACAGCCCAGTTGTATTATCATTTTTTCTCTTAATACATATCATTTGAACTGGTTTATTGTTAACTGGCTTACCTAGCGGGTTAGGTTAGGTGTCATCAGGGCTAGTTGGATTTTGGGTCGTGACAGTTAACCTTGAAAGTGTACATAAATAAAAAATTATTGTCAGGCACCTGTCACGACCCAAAATCAACCCGGTCGTGATGGTGCCCATTGTGGAAATAGGCAAGCCGACACACTCCCAACCAACTCGAATTTTCATTAAAAATTAGATAATAGCCTTTATCAAACTGAAGTTTGCGTAAAAGAGATAAACTCAAAACCAAAATGCGGAAAATAAAAGCCCGACATCGGGTGTCACTAAGTCATGAGCCAATACTACAACTGTTCTAAAATATAACAAGACATCATAGTCTGAGAATAGTCAAAATACACTAAAAGGAAGATAAGGAAGGAGAAAGGCAGGACTGCGATCACCAGGCAGATACCTCGCTATCTCCAATGAAAGTCCGCAAATGGAATAGTCAACAGCCGCTTCCGTGGCCTGAGATACCTGAATATCCACACAACGTGCAGGGGCTAACGTGAGTACACCAACTTAGTAAGTAAAAATCCCAAACTATGGACTATTAGGCAGTAACATACCAAACCTCAACAGATAAAATTAAACTATACAGTAAAGTAGATATGCTTTCCATTCAAGTATTCAGCTCAGTAAGTAAGGTAAATGCAAATCTGACCAACTTGAAGTAATAAACCCAGCATATCTCTAAGTGCCAATGCACATAATACATGAAAATGTACCATGTGCCTCCACTCTCAAGTGCTCAACCACTCAGTACTGTATATGGCCACCCGACCCAGGGAAGATCCATCCCGGAATATATACACATCGCCGACAAAAGTCGCTCAGTACCGAGAAAGTCTATTCCATCCCTAAGGAGAATATCCATCTCCAGGTAATAATATTTCGGACAAGATCCATGCCCATGGAAGATCTATCCCTCAAAATATCATATGCGCTCACTAGGGGTGTGTTACAGACTTCGGAGGGGCTCCTACAGCCCAAGCGTTATCACAATCATCAACATAACCACTGCGGCGTGCAGCCCGATCCTATATCTGTTATCATAATCAGGCTCTCGGCCACACTCAGTCATCACTCTCCAGTCTCACACAAAGGGGCTCACAATGCCATGAAACTAGCCCGAAACAATGATATGATGTGCCAAATAATAATAATTGTGACTGAGACATGATATGATATACATGAATAAGACTGAGTACAGAATATCAATGAAACTAATGAGATGATAGCAGGAAACAACCACTTGGGTCTTAACAGTATCTGCGTGAAGCCCTAACAGGATATCTAGCATGATTTACAGCACATTTACTTAATCACATGATAGAAACACGGATATCAGCAAGAAAGAGTCACTAAGCGGTGCCATGGAATGAACCCGGTCACAATTCTCACGCTGCACGCCCGCCCGCCCGCCCGTTCGTCACTTGGCATGTGCGTCACCTCAATACTAATCACATAGCGCATAGCTCGAGGTTTTGAACCCTCATAACCAAGTTTGGAAGCGTTACTTGCCTCAATCTAACCAAAAGCAATACAATTCAATCAATATAGGCCAAGGAAATAATTCCACACGAAAAACTATTAATTTCCACCAAAATTTCGAAATTCACCCAAACCCAGCCCCCGGGCCCATTTCCCGGAGTCCGACAAAAATCACAAAACTAGAAAGCCAATTCACTCACAAGTCCAACCATATCAAATTTATCAAAATCCGACCTTGTTTGTCCCCTCAAATCCCCAAATCAAACTCTCCAATTACCAAGTCCTAATCCCCTCAATTTCATCCCTAATTTCTACTAATTACATGCTTAAACAAATGAAAATTACTATAATCACGAGTATTAAGCTCAAATAACTTACCTCAATGTAAACCCCCACGATTCCTTCTTCAAGACTCTCAAAAAATCTCCAAAACCGATTAGAAATTGTGAAGAATGACCAAAAATTCGCAAAGTCCACAATTTATACCCTTTTCCCAATACTTCCGCATTTGCGGTCTATTGGTCGCTTCCGCGACACCGCACTTGCGGAAAAATCCATCGCTGGTGCGGTCCTCACTTAACTCCCCAGAATCCGCTTATGCGGTCCTATTCCTCGCACCTGTGGCCCCACAGGTGCGGATACTCCCCTGCATCTGTGATTCCTCTCATGGTCCTCATTTTTCGCATATGCGGCTGCTTCCATCGCGTCTACGCCCTCGCACCTGCGGTCCCCACTCCGCAAGTGCGGAAACATCAGAAGCAGCAAACATCATCTGCTTAATTCCATCTCCAAACTCTCCGCCAACCATCCGAAATCATCCTGAGGCCCTCGTGACCTCAACCAATAACACCAACAAGTCACATTCGAACATGCGAACTAGGTCGAGCCTTCGGAACACTCAAAACAACATCAAAACATTGAATCAACCTCGGATTCAAGCCTAAGAATTTCTAAACTTTCATTTTCCGCAAATGACGCCAAAACCTACCAAATCACCTCCAAATGACCTAAAATTTTTCACACACGTCACAAATGACACCACGAACCTACTCCAACTTCCGGAATTCCATTCCGACCCCGATATCTGATTTTCCACTGCCGACCAAAATCGTCGAATTTTCAACTTTCGCGAATTCAAGCCTAATTCTACCACGGGCCTCCAAAATACATTCTGGACGTGCTCTTAAGTCCAAAATCACCTAACGGAGCTAACGGAATCATAAAAATTCAGATCCGAGACCGTTTACTCATAAGTCAACTTCTGGTTGACTCTTCCAACTTAACTTTCTAAATAAGAGGCTAAGTGTCTCATTCTACTCCAAAACCACTCCGAATTCGGACCAACCAACCCGATGCAACACAATAAAGCTGAACAACACATAAAGAAGCAGAAATGAAGAAAACGGGGCTATAACTGTCGGAACGGCCGGCCGGGTAGTTACAACAGCTAAAATAAATGACTATCATATGTTACTAAGAAATTTTCCTAATATGTTAATAGATCATATGTATGTCAATTTTTACTAAATATATATTTACTTATAAAAAATTTAACAAAGTAAGATTGAAATAATATTCATGTAGCAAAAAGACCCTGAAAAAATTTAATCAATCCAAATCGATATACTTGATTTTTTGGTTTTGATAAAAACCGAAGCAACCCGGTCCATGTACACCTCTACTTGGAGGTAAAGGTGCATCACCATTCATTGACTTTGGTCACACTGTTTTATCTATGCATATATAATCTATATTATTTTAAAAGCATAAATACAATATCGGTTTACAAAAATAACCTTATAATATTAAGTGTATAACTCATAATAAAAGGTCGTAACTGGAATTCTAGATTTTAGCTTTACAATCCTATTATAATACTATACTTTAGGAATCCTACATGATTACCTTTAGGAATTCTATTAGTATAACTAATTTAATGTGAAAATATATTATAATGTCCCATTACTAATTTAATTTGAGAATGTATTATATTGTCCAAACTCCAAACCATTTATAAAAGTGAGAGTATATTATTATAAAAATATAAATAAAATATTAATATATCAAAATAGCCCTAAAATATTAAACGCAAGAACTCATAGGGAAAGAACATAACTGCAATAATCTATTTTTTGGACTACAATACCTTCTATGCTAATTTTTAATATTTAAGATTTTAAAATTAATAAAATTTTATCTATTAGATTCTTATTAAAAATATGTAGGAAGGTTTATTAAAATCAATTTCATAAGAATCCTCTGTATTGGCAATACATTACCATTCCATAATGTCCAATACGAAAAAAAATAAAAGTAATATTAAACGGACTACATAAAGAGTTGAAATTGAGAAAAAAAATACTCCTATGATAATATATTTTTATATTATATTTGAACTATTTTCCTACTCAAATAATAATTTTTCAATCAATTTTTCGTATAATATTGAAAAATACCCAATTATAAATAATAACTAAGAAAACATTTAAGACTATAAATGTGTGAGAAAGAGAGAAAAAAGATGGTTGGTAAGAGTCAATAGCACTAATGATTCTACAAACATAAGGATCTAAACGTGAAATGCCATCAATCATTTACTCTTTGAAAAAAAAAATTATGGTGGATAAATTTATAATTAAAATTAAATATTCAAAACAAGATATGAAGTAATATTAAGATCTGAATCAACATAGAATAAATTATTTTTTATGTTAAAACTAAATAATTAAATCTTTTTAATTAATTATTTAGCAAAAGAATCCAATTCAATTATTTTTAAATTCATCGTATGAATAGAATTTTATTCAAGTTAAAAAAATCTTAGCGTACATAAATTTATTCTAAAAAAAGAGCGTCAGAACACAAAGTAAAAATGTTAATATATTATTAAGAATCAAAATGCGATACAAGTGTCTGAGGAAGCACAATCAAAGCTAAATCCTAAACAAGAACAAGCTTTCAAGACTATATTATAAAGAGTCGACTCTGGTATAACGAGATTATTCTTTGTAGATGCCTCTGGAGGAATCAAATAATATTTCTATGTCATACATAACTTGCAAATACCATATTAAGAAGCATGACACTGTTAGCAATAATAGCAAGTGGTTTACCAACAACAATTTTATTGTGAGGCCACCCACTTTATATTTGATATACCTCTTCAAACAACTGAAACAACCATCACAAATATATCAAAGCAGAGCAATAGTGCTAAATTTATAAGGAAAGCAAAATTGATAATATAGGAAGAAGCACTTGTGTCTAAGTGTTAGATCGAAATAATTGCCCGGAGTTCTAGAGACATATTAGATATTAATGAACCATTTGGTGAAATATTAATGGTCTGGAAGGTATTTCTGTCAAGTACTACCAGTAGTCCCAAAATCGACAAAAGCAGAGACTGTAAAAGCTAGCTTACCAAAAAGTTATACTTCTGGACTCAAACGAAAAAGATTGAACTGATAAGAAATATAAAGTAAAAACACATGCAGTATTCAGTGTCTACTTGCTTCTTTTCATAAACAAAGAATAGCATCCAATAAAAGACGATTTGGTTCTTCCTGAATACTTGGTTAGCAATCCCAATGGTAATAGTTGTAACGACCCGATCGGTCGTTTTGAGATCTAACACGTCATATGGCAGTTTAGGGCCATGAGCAGCGTCATTTCAGGTATCAAGACTTATAGTCGTAGTCGGAATTGAATCTCGGGAAGTTCAGAATCAATTTGGAAAGAAAATTCTCTTTCGAAAGCCTTAAGTCGGAAGAATTGGCTAAGATTGGATTTTTGAGTAAACGACCTCGGAATCAGGATTTGAAGGTTCCAGCAGGTGCGTATGATGATTTCGGACTTGGGCGTATGTTCGGAGCGGGTTTTGAATGACCGGGACCGTTTCGGCGCATATTGTGGAAGTTAGTAATTTGGAAGAAATTTCATAAGTCTGGGTTGAAGTGCATTTCAGTGTTATTGATGTCCGTTTGGGATTCCAAGACTGGGAATAGCTTCGTATGGTGATTCTCGAGTTAGGAGCGCGATCAGAAGTGAATTCGGAGGTCCGTAGGTCAATTTGGAGTCATTTGGCTAAAGTTAGAAATTTGAAGGTTTTTAAGAAATTCGACCGGAAGTGAAAATTTGGATATCGGGGTTGGATTCTGATTCCGAAAGTTGGAGCAGGTCCGCAATATTGAATGTGACTTGCGTGCAAAATTTAGGGTCAATCGGACGTGATTTGATAGGTTTCGGCATCGAATGTAGAAATTGGAATTTCTTAATTTCATTAGACTCGAATTGGGGTGTGATTCGTATTTTTGGCGTTGTTTGATGTGATTTGAGACCTCGACTAAGTCCGTGATATGGTTTGAGACTTCTTGGTATGTTCGGACGGGGTACCAAGGGGCTCGGATGAGTTTCGGGGTGGTTTCGGACCATTTCTAGGCCATTTTTAGCTGCTGGTTTTTGGCTACAGCAGTGTGCTACGTGATCGCGGGGATTGATCGTGATCGCGATCAGTAAAATGAGAGAAAATGGCCAGTGAATCGCGATCGCGGAAGTACTTTCGCGATCACGTAGAGGAAAGTTTCTGCTACACTGACCCGAATTTGAAAGCTTATATCTTGCAATAAATAAAAAAATTGGAATTTGGAGTTTCAAAAAATCAAACCATTTGGAATTTGGAGTTGTTTCCAAAGAGTTATGATTGATACACTACAGCCTGTCCAGGAATAGTTTGGAAATCATATTGTGTTGCATAGGACTGACTTTGGAAGCTTATATAACGTAATCTATAAGGAATTGGGAATTGATCAAAGAATGAAAGTTATATCCCTTGTTATCTAGTTTTCAAAAAGTCATAGCATTTGCAATTTGGATTTCTGTACAAAATATTATGACCATTATACTAGAGGCTATCAGGAGGAGCTGGGCATTTGTTCTTCGCGATCGTGAAGCACTTTCCGCGATCGCGAAGGGCAGATTTTGGGCTGAAAAAAGTTGTGTTTTGCGATCGAGAAGCATTTCCCGCAATCGCGATGAGTGAATACCTGAGCAGAAGTTATATATCGAAGTTTCAACCATTTTTAGCATATTTGGAGCTATGGAGCTCGGGTTGAAACGATTTTTTAGGCGATTTTCACCATATGGAATGGGGTAAGTACTTTCTTCACAGTTTTGAGTTAAATACATGAGTATATATGGATAAGAACATGGAAATTAGTAAAACTTAGGGTTTTGGTAGAAAACCTAGAAATTGATATTTTTTGATTTTGACCACGAATTTGGGCATGAAATTGAAAGAGGATTATATATTTGAGTTCGTAAAGTTATGGGTAATCTTTATCTTCAAAAAATTTCAGAATCCAGGCACGTGGGCTCGAGGGTAATTTTGTCAACTTTCTGAGCGGAGTTGGAAATTTATATAAATTGAATTGTTATAAGTATTAGAGTATATTTTCATTGGTTTGCCCGTTATTTGGATAGTTTTTGGGCGTGGTGCATTAATTTGAGTCGTCGGAAGGGCTTGGAAGCCGATTATGAATCTTCAGAGCGAGGTAAGTCTCCTTTCTAACCTTGTAAGAGGGAATTGTCCTCATAGGTGAAATAATTAAATACGTGCTACTATTTGTGGGGGCTACGTACGCATGAGGTAACGGGAGTCCGTGTGTAGCTACTATTATGCTTATGTTCGAGTAGTCTAGGACCCAAAAGCATGTTTTATTTGCCATACTTGTAACTTTATTGATGAATTTGGAAATGATTAAACCTTATCGAACTTGGTAAATGAATTTCTGGAAAAGATTTAAATACTATCTTCGCATCCATTAAAAGAGAATTTTATCACTTCCTTGGGTAATTGTTTTCTTGATAAAATGTAAATTATTATGTGAATGTGTGTATCTATGAGTACCTGAATCACATGTATGATTCACAAGCAGGGTAACTCTATTATTTATATATGACCGCGTCGCAGGATTGATTCACGAGCGGGGTAATAGATGCATCTATGGTTCGAGTCGTTCGACCCTTTGGCAGTGCACAATTTACATTTATCGTTGGTTCGAGCCGTTCGAACCTCGGCATTTCTTGCGCATGATATTTGCTGAGTACTTTTTGAGATTTTAGCTGTTTACTGGCCTGAAATTATAAGTTGTCAACTGAAATGACGAAGATTTAAAGTTTGTAAATGTGGAAGTTGTTATTTCCTATCACTTTTGTTAATTACCTATTATATCCATGCTTAGTGTCACCCTTGATTTTATTAAATTGACCTCTAGCAAGTGTCAAATTCGACCTCTCGACACTACCTCTTCAAGGTTAGGCAGGATACTTACTGGGTACGCGTTGTTTTCGTACTCATACTACACTTGTTGTGCATTTTTATTGCACAGGTACATGTATATCTAGTGGCCCCGCTTGACGCAGTGATGTGGCTGACCCTGAGACTTAGGAGAGCTGCTCCCCTCGAGGCGACCCGCAGCCATCAGAATCTTCCTCGAATGCATTGTACTTTGTTTACTGTCCCATTTGTATTCTGGACGGTTATTGTATTTCATTTGGTTTGTCTTAGAAACTACTCATGCACTTGTGAGATCGGGTTCTGGATGAATTTGGGATATATTTTTCGATTTAATTATTTAAAACATCATTGTTTACTCGGTAACTTTATTTCATCTTTATATAATGAAATAAAAAGTAACGATTTTCAAAATACTAAAATAGGAATTTAATTAGCCATTGAGTGTTGGCTTACCTGAATGTGGTGTCCGGCGCCATCACAACCTTGATGGATTTTGGGTCGTGACAACGCGGTATCAGAGCACTAGGTTGCCTCAGGTCTCACAAGTCATGAGCAAGTCTAGTAGAGTCTTGCGGATCGGTGCGGAGACGTCTGTACTTATCTTCGAGAGGCTACATGGTTGTTAGGAGTACTTCCCTTCTTAATTTCCTCATCGTGCGGTTTGATCCCTTTGAGGCTTATGCCTATGTTTCTTTCCTACTCAATCTTACGCGAAGCGCTTGTAATGAATCGGGAATTGAATAATTGTAATGGTACTACAGATGTAGTGCGTAATGTTTTTCCGTGCATAGTTGGTTGGGACTCTTGTTGTTGCTCTGCAGAAGGATGTTATGTTGTTTCAACTTAGTAGTTGTGTTTCTGAGAGCTTTGAGGCTATGCTTAGGTTGTTATGATGCTTATGAGTGGTCATCGCACGGTATTGATATGATGATAGGATGTTTGTCCATATATCTGGAAAATGAATGACTTTATAGGAGTTCTACTCGGAGCGTGATTCCGAGATTTCAGTATTTTATTTCCGGCGGAAGAAAGACAATTGGACTACAAATGATCAGGTTCGGGTTGATAGAGTAATGAGACTGGGTGTTTCCAAGTGAGGTGGAATCTTCATCTGTGATGTGGCATCGTCGTCTTTGATCGAATAGGATGTGTTAAGTTTGTCGGTGCTATGGTTTCTTCGGTTGCATTGGGTTAGAGTAATGTGAAGTAGTATTGAAGAAGCGGCTGTTAGAGATCATGGTGTGCGGTGGTTCAGGATTGAATAAGTATTTCTAATGTAGACGGCTCAAGGAAGATGATCTTCGGAGAGTTTTGAGGTTGTGGTGGTCTGCTGGTTTAAGTGCTACAGAGAATGATATTTATTTGAGGCAACAACTGGTAAGCATACGATGAGGAAAGACATGTGGGAAGTGTCAGGCAATGGTTAAATTTCTAGAAGGCCAGGTGTAAGAAGCGGAAGTCGAGCAGTTGCTTAAAGGAGTGAGTTTGACCAAAGTGAGAGAGTGGCAGCGTAGCATATGAGTTCTGTGGTAAGATAGCTGCACATCTTGAGGACAAGTTTGGAGCAATTTGAGAATTTTAGTGGACGGTTATTGAGTCCACGGGCTTAAATTGAAATATTGACTATTTCGGCGGAAGATTGGATACAACAGAGAGGAGTTGTTCGATATGAAGGAGGATGCAGCATAGCTGTGGATTAGAAGATATTGTCGCGCATTTAGTAAATGTCCATGAGGAGCAGACGGACTGGTAAAGTTGGTAAATGAGAACGGGTGTAGGATGGGGTATTGATGTCATAGAGATTGTGCAGGTCGTTGGAAGATGTCAGTTGGTAATTTTCGCAGGTTGGTTATCTCTTGTGAGCGGGTCAGTGGTTGCGTGGGTGGTGAAGTTTCTGCGAGGAATTCTATTGACCATCCACTAAGAGATCGAATATGTGAATGATGTTATAGACTCAGAGTGCTTGTAAAATGCTAACAGAAGGATTTCAAGGAATTTGGCAAGTTGGTTATGCAGGATCATGTCAACAATGAAGGAATATTCTTGGTGAGTTCCAAATTTGTGTAATAACGGTTTCAGGCTAAGTGGGAGAGTTTCACCGCCTACGATTGGGCTGCATGGTTATCTACTGGCGAAAATTATGGTTATCGGCATATTTATGGTTATTATAGCTAAGGGAAAAAGATTAGGAGTGGTAATTGAGCATAGAAATTGATCAATGTGTGCAAAGGTTGGCCTTATTGAATCAGGTTCAGACTTTGGGGAAAAAAATTCAGGATTTATGCTTCGTACAAAGGTGATGTAAAAGGGAAGTTATTCAGTCGGGTGCTTTATTAAGCTGGGTGTTCACGTGCCAGTGAGCATTTGGATTTGATTATATTCAAGACTAAGCCAAAGTAGGCGACTCTCAACAACGGTCCTAGTGAATTCAAAGGTTAAAATATGGTGCCTAAGGATTTCAAACCTGCAATATGGTTAACAATCGAGCTTTTATAGCGGATTATGATATGAGGCACAGAATGTTCTATGATATCTTCGACGTGCAGAGTAGAATTTGGAGGAAAATGACTTCGAATTCATGAAGGAATTTTCACGATGGGTGTACCAATTGAAGATGCGAGTGTGCTTGTAAGGAGAACATGAGACGGTTCATAGGTTTGGGGACAATGTGGTCTCGTGGAATGGGGTCACTCGGGATGAGTGCAAATTGAGTAGTTATGAGTTGACTGGAGTTGTCATTAGTTCTAAGTCAAGTTAAGGATAAAGTAGAAGAAGTTAGATTGGTTAGCCATGGTTGAAATGGAATATTGATAGCAGTGATCAATTCCTTCAGCGTGATCAAGTTATGCATGTGATTTGTGACGGTACGTGCAGGGTTTGACGGCCGCCGTAATCGATTTTATTTGGAAATATCCAAGTATTTTGGGCATGTTATGTGTAGGCATATCTCGGAAGGATTATGATGTTATAGACTATTACTTGAGGATTTGCATGTTTTGTGATTATAAGAATTCGCTCGTGTGTTGTTACGGTTCTCTTGAATTGGGTTAAGTAAAAGGTTTTATATGATGAAGTGTTTACCCTATTAGTGGTTCGGGAGTTAGAATGGGATCTTGTGCTATTTCGTATTGGCATGATTAGGTTCAGTGAGCAGTATGAAATTTGAAGTAAGAATCAAGGTTGCGGATTGATATTGACAAGGATGTCGCGAGCTCGGACGAGAAAGGAAAGGTATTTGGATGTTTAGATCAAGCAGGTATTGTCTTCGGCATCACCTAAGATCGGTGGTTGTGTAAGAGGCTTTGCGTTATGGTTGCAGATTTCTTGGTTGTCTTTACAATACTTGTGTGGTCGGTGGTATGGATGTGCAGACTTGTTACCTTGTGTGGAAGGTCGTGGGAGTGTGACCACGGGAAAATTGTATGAGTGTGACATGTAGTCACTTAATTCATTGAGGATTCAGACCAAGTATAAAGAAGTATAATGTTGTTTATTTGAGAGTTTATGCCTGGAGGGCGCTCGGTTCATTTGGTTGCGGATGTAGGGGTTTTGCTCCGGCTATGATGGTTATTCTTGCGTTTTATGAGAAAAGGTGGGTCATTATGGACCCAGGTAAGGCTATTAGCCTAGTTCGGGCGAGCAGAATCGGCTTGAAGGTTGTGAATGGATTTAAATATGATTATGGGCTCCATGTGAGTCAGAGGTGTTCGTTTCAGTATGACGCTTCTCTCGGAGGGATACTAGAACATTAGATGTTGTTCCATATTCGTTCATTTCAGGTAATATTCTGTTTTGCCGTGTGAGTTGTGAAGACGACTTGATAATTTCTTATGTGTTGAGGTTCCGCGTAGTGATGATGATGTGTGAGCAGGATAGCTCTTGTGATTCAGAGTATATATATCGCACCTCAGTTTTGCTTGAGTTTTGTAGTGTATGTCCCTATTAGTCTCCCCAAGATGGTATTATGCACTTAGAGTGCTTGTGACCGATATTCAGTATTTTGTAATAGTGATCAATTCAGCTCTGTCTGTATCTACTTATGTGAACCTCATGATTGGATCGGGTGGCACGCCTCCACGGGTAGGTTATTTGGATCGGGTTGCACGCCGTAACAATGTGATGTTGAGTAAGGTTCCCTATATTATTTTCTAGTGTTTTGTTCCCATTTTTCTGAGGGAGGTTTGTAGCATCTTTTTGATTGTCTAATTAATTGCGTGAGTTGAGTAGTTCCTTCCATAGTTCATTTTCTTTATGTATCACGTTCGAATTGTGGCCTATGGGCGCATTGTGGCAACATGTGAGACTGTTGGTCATGTCTGGGGTGATTTGTTGCCTGAGCAGTTCACACTGGGTGAGACGATTTTATTGGATCAGGGATCAGTGCGATAAGATTGTGTGAAGTATATTAAAGAACAAATACCATTATTTGGTTCATAATGAAGTGATGATTCTAGTCAGGAGGAGAGGTACAATGACTTGTTGACTCTGCAGTTGGTTATGAATTTCTACACATCTCCTTCGTTGTGGTGGTATCGTAAGTGTTATAGCAGGACTTACATATATATATATATATATGTGTGTGTGTGTGTGTGTGTGTGTCATGAGGTGCGTTGGGAGCATCAGATTCGTGGAATTTTGGCTATTAAGATCAGGGAACGTCATTATGGTTAGACGATGAATTATGCGGTGTATGGTGCTAATTCAGCGGAGCCATGCAATCATATTCTGGTAACTCCTGTAGTGATTGATTCGGTGTTCACGTATTGGAAGCAGGCCTGGCAGGGAATTTCGGATGTTGAAACCTGGTTCTAAGCCCCATTTGCCTAAAAAAAGAGCATATCTTCAGATTTGTTCGAGTAAATGTACTCAACTGGGTTGTGGTAGCACGGGCAGGTGTACGAGGTGTTGAACAGTGATTTCAGACAACTCCAGAGCAGTTCTTAGCACGTTCGAGGATGAACGTATGTTTAAGTGGGAGAGAATGTAATGACCAGACCGGTCGTTTTGAGATCTAATGCGTCGTTTGGCGGTTTGGGGCCATGAGCAGTGTCATTTCCGGTATCATGACTTGTAGGCGTGGTCGGAATTGAATTTCGGGAAGTTCGGAGTCAATTTGGAAAAAAAATTCTCATTTCGGAAGCCTTAAGTCGTAAGAATTGGCTAAGATTGGATTTTTGAGTAAACGACCTCGGAATCAGGATTTGAAGGTTCCAGCAGGTTCGTATGATGATTTTAGACTTGGGCGTATGTTCGGAGCGGGTTTTGGATGAACCGTGAGCGTTTCGGCGCATAATGTGGAAGTTAGTAATTTGGAAGAAATTTCATAAGTCTGGGTTGAAGTGCATTTCAGTGTTATTGATGTCCGTTTGGGATTCCGAATCTAGTAATAGCTTCGTATGGTGATTCTGGAGTTAGGAGCGCGATCGAAAGTGAATTCAGAGTTCCGTAGGTCAATTTGGAGTCATTTGGCAAAAGTAGAAATTTGAAGGTTTTTAAGAAGTCCGATCGGAAGTGAAAATTTTGATATCAGGGTCGGATTCCGATCCCGAAAGTTCGAGAAGGTCTTTAATGTTGAATGTGACTTGTGTGCAAAATTTGAGATCAATCGGACGTGATTTGATAGGTTTTGGCATCGAATGTAGAAATTGGGATTTCTTAGTTTCATTAGACTCGAATTGGGGTGTGATTTGTATTTTTTCATTGTTTGATGTGATTTGAGGCCTCGACTAAGTCTGTGATATGTTTTGAGACTTGTTGGTATGTTCGGACGGGGTCCCGAGGGGCTCGGGTGAGTTTCGGGGTGATTTCGGACCATTTCTAGGCCATTTTTAGCTGTTGATTTTTGGCTACAGCAGTGTGCTACGCGATCGCGGGTAATTGATCATGATCGCAATGAGTAAAATGAGAGAAAATGGCCAGTGAATCGCGATCGCGGAAGTACTTTCGCGATCGCGTAGAGGAAAGTTTCTACTGCACTGGCCCGACTTTGGAAGCTTGTATCTTGCAATAGATAAGAAATTTGTAGATGATCAAAAAATAAAAGTTATAGCTATTTGTATCTAGTTTTCATTAAATCAAACCATTTGGTATGTGGAGTTGTTTCCAAAGAGTTAGGATTGATACACTACAGCCTGTCCGAAAAGAGTTTGGAAATCGCATTGTGTTGCATAGGGATGACTTTGGCAGATTATGTCTCTCTATAAGGAATTGGGAATTGATCAAAGAATGAAAGTTATAGCCCTTATTGTCTAGTTTTCAAAAAGTTAAACCATTTGCAATTTGAAGTTCTGTACAAAAAGGTATCACCATTACACTAGAGGTTATCAGGAGGAGATGGGCATTTGTTCTTCGCGATCGTGAAGGGCAGATTTTGGGTTGAAAAAAGTTGTGCTTTGCGATCGCGAAGAATTTCCCGCGATCGTGATGAGTAAATACCTGGGCAGAAGTTATATATCGAAGTTTCAGCTATTTTTAGTATATTTGGAGCTATGGAGCTCGGATTGAAGCGATTTTTTAGGCGATTTTCACCATATGGAATATGGTAAGTGCTTTCTTCACAATTTTGAGTTAAATACATGAGTATATATGGATTAGAACATGGAAATTAATGAAAACTTAGGGTTTTGGTAGAAAACCTAGAAATTGATATTTTTGGATTTTGACCATGAATTTGGGCATGAAATTGAAAGAGGATTATATATTTGAGTTCGTAAAGTTATGGGTAATCTTTATCTTCAAAAAATTTAGGAATCCGGGCATGTGGGCCCGAGAGTAATTTTGTCAACTTTTCGAGCAGAGTTGGGAATTTATATTTAAATACATGAGTATATATGGATAAGAACATGGAAATTAGTAAAACTTAGGGTTTTGGTAGAAAACCTAAAAATTGATATTTTTTTATTTTGACCACGAATTTGGGCAAGAAATTGAAAGAGGATTATATATTTGAGTTCGTAAAGTTATGGGTAATCTTTATCTTCAAAAAATTTCAGAATCCAGGCACGTGGGCCTGAGGGTAATTTTGTCAACTTTCTGAGCGGAGTTGGAAATTTATATAAATTGAATTGTTATAAGTATTAGAGTATATTTTCATTGGTTTGCCCGTTATTTGGATAGTTTTTGGGCGTGGTGCATTAATTTGAGTCGTCNTAAGTCTCCTTTATAACCTTGTAAGAGGGAATTGTCCCCATAGGTGAAATAATTAAATACGTGCTACTATTTGTGGGGGCTACGTACGCATGAGGTAACGGGAGTCCGTGCGTAGCTACTATTATGCTTATGTCCGAGTAGTCTAGGACCCAAAAGCATGTTTTATTTGCCATACTTGTAACTTTATTGATGAATTTGGAAATGATTAAACCTTATCGAACTTGGTAAATGAATTTCTGGAAAAGATTTAAATACTTTCGCGTCCATTAAAAGAGAATTTTGTCACTTCCTTGGTTAATTGTTTTCCTGATAAAATGTGAATTATTATGTGAATGTGTGTATCTATGAGTACCTGAGTCGCATGTATGATTCGCGAGCAGGGTAACTCTATTATTTATATATGACCGTGTTGCATGATCGAAGGAGCGGTGTAATAGATGCATCTATGGTTCGAGCCGTTTGACCCTTCGGCAGTGCACAGTTTACATTTATCGTTGGTTCAAGTCGTTCGACCCTCGGCATTTCTTGCGCATGATATTTGCTGAGTTCTTTCTGAGATTTTTACTGTTTACTGGCCTAGAATTATAAGTTGTCAACTGAAATGATGAAGATTTAAAGTTTGTAAATGTGGAAGAAGTTGTTATTTCCTATCACTATTTGTTAATTACCTATGATATCCATGCTTGGTATCACTCTTGATTTTATTAAATTGACCTCTAGCAAGTGTCAAATTCGACCTCTCGGTACTACCTCTTCGAGGTTAGGCGGGATACTTACTGGGTACGCATTGTTTTCGTACTCATACTACGCTTGTTGTGCATTTTTATTGCACTGGTACATGTATATCTAGTGGCCCCGCTTGACGCAATGATGTGGCTGACCTAGAGACTTAGAAGAGCTGCTCCCCTTGAGACGATCTGCAGCCATCAAAGTCTTCCTCGGATGTATTGTACTTTCTTTACTGTCCCATTTGTATTCTGGACGATTATTGTATTTCATTTTGTTTGTCTTAGAACCTGCTCATGCACTTGTGACACCGGGTTATGGGATGACTTTGGGATGTCTTTGTCCATTGAATTATTTAAAACATCATTTTTTACTAGGTAACTTTATTTGATCTTTATATAATGAAATAAAAAGTAACGATTTTCAAAATACTAAAATAGGAATTTAATTAACCATTGAGTGTTGTCTTGCCTACTGTGGTGTCCGGCACCATCACGACCTTGATGGATTTTGGGTCGTGACAATAGTAGTGCATTTAACAAGAGAAATATTTCTATCATTAGATTAAAATGCAATATATGCAAATTGCATGATAAAATTAAAAAGATATCTTAGCTAGCAGAACTGAATATGTTGATCAACTAAATAAAAGGTTGATTGCAAAATTTTATAGTAAAAACAAAATGTTTTTCAGTTTTTGACTCAGCAGAAAATGATACCAATAATTACTACCAAGAAGAATACTTAAATACTTTAATAACAAATGACCTTCTACCATACATATTTGTTGTCAAGTTTCTTATTTCTTATGTATGTTAGTATCACCGTATATATAATAGACTAAGTTAAAATTGATCTTCCATTGTATATGGGTTAATTTTGAAGAAAAATATACTCGTCACGCTACTGAAAAACTTAGATTCGCGAATAACTTACGTAATAGCACACAAATGGTATACAGAAGTTTTGAAAATTATGCCATACATGCAAAAATTATGATATTGGTGTCACGACCCATTTTTACCCCTCTGAAAGGTGTCGTGATGGCACCTAGTCTCTACGACTAAGTAAGCTTATTATTGCGGAAAGATCAAATGAAACATAACGATAAAAGCCAACAGTATAACTTAATAAGCAAGGATAGTGCCACTCGGCATATACAATAACATCACTCCCAAAACCCAGAAGGTCGCCAGTCACAAGCTATTACAAATCTACATTGCTCTATACAAAATGTCTGAAGAAAATAAGGGAAAATTTCTACGCGGGGGAATAGAAGCGGACTCCAAGGTCTGCTAACACGAGCAGAAGTACCTTGAAGTCTCCTCAAGCAGCAACCACGCACTAAACTCGAGGCTTATAGCTCCTACCTAGATCTGCACACGAAAAATATGTGCAGAAAAGGGCATGAGTACACCACAATGATACCCAGTAAGTGCCAAANACCTGGATCTGTGCAGGAAAGGGCATGAGTACACCACAATGGTACCCAGCAAATGCCAAGCCTAACCTCGATCGAGTAGTGACGAGGTCAGGTCAGGGCCCTACCGGATTAAATATAATGAACTAAAGCAGTAAAAGATATAAATATATTCTACAGTAAAATAGTTAAGGAGGTTCACATAAATAACAGTCAAGGGAGCCCTCGGCTAAGAACAAAGAAACACAACAGGGAAATCTCCCGGGATACCATCCCGTAGTCCCAAATAATTATGCAATACAGGGGGATCTCCCGGAATACGTCCATAGTCCCAAAGTAAATATGCAGTGCTGGGGGATCTCCCGGAATACGTTCGTAGTCCTAAAGTAAATATGCAGTGCAGGGGGATCTCTCGGAATACGTCTGTAGTCCTAAAGTAAATATGCAGTACAGGGGGATCTCCCGGAATACGTCCGTAGTCCCAAAGTAAATATGCAGCTCAACAATGACATGACAGTTATAGCATCGAAGTTTGCAGTTTAGACTAAATGCAACCAAGGAAAATAGGAATCTACCTAAACATGCTGCACAGAAGTTCAAATAGACAGCCAGAACATGTAGACATGCTTTCCTAATCTAAACAAGGTAGTTAGACATAGTAGTGCAGTTCAACCAAAGGAAAACGGTGTATGATTTAGAGGGAAAATGGGATTTTTACAACAATAGCCCGTGTACGTACACCTCACGTACACGGCGCTCAGACATCAAACAGTACCAAACATCCTAAGGGGAAGTTCCCCCACACAAGGTTAGGCAAGCCACTTACCTCGAACCGCTCAAATCAATCCAAAACCCCGCTCTTGCCACGAGTATCCAACTCCGAATGGCCCAAATCTAATCTAATTTTTTTCTAATGTAAATATAACTACAAGTAACTACTTTAGCTAATGAATTCGAAGCTAAGGCAAGAAAATAGAAAAACGCCCAAAAAGCCTCCCTGGGCCCACGTCTCGAAATCGGGTAAAAGTCACAAATTCCGAACACCCATTCACTCACGAGTCTAACTATACCAAATTCACTCAAATCCGATACCAAAATCTCGATCAAAATCCCAAAATTTGGTCTAAGAACTTTCTTCAATTTTCCCCAATTTTCACCCAAAAATCCGAAATTAATGACAGAATTAAGAAAATATTAGTGGGAATTAATCATAAAGGAGTTAGAAATCATTACCCAATAACTTCCTCCAAAAATCTTCCCAAATTTTGCCTTCTACCGAGCTCTCAATCAATTTTTGTGAATATGAACTCAACTCTCGTTTTTGAACTTTAAATTCTGCCCAGGCACGCCCTTCTTCGCTAACGCGGTCAAAGCTTCGCGCTCGCGAAGCACCAAAATCCACTGCTCAAATTTCCTCTTTAGCGAACGCGAGTACCCTCTCGCGAACGCGTAAATGATCCGTTGACCACCCGAAACTCACCCGAGGCTCCCGGGACCTCAATCAAACATACCAACCAATCCTAAAACACCATACGAACTTAGTCTAGCCTTCAAACCACATCAAACAACATCAAAAACACGAGTTACACACGGATTCAAGCCTAATAAACTTTGAAATCTCTAAATTCTACAAACGATGCTGAAACATATCAAACCTAGTCCGAATGACTTCAAATTTCACACACAGGTCACAAATGACACTACGAACCTATAGCCACTTATGGAATCCCTCTCTGGGCTCGATATCAAAATTTTCACTACCGACCGAAATCGCCAAAAATCCAGCTTTCACCAATTCAAGCCTAAATCTATCAGGACCTCCAAAACACATTTTGGACGCGCTACTAAGCCTAAAATCACACGACGGAGCTAAAGGAATCAAAGGAATTCCATTCCAGAACCGTCTTCACACAGTTCTGACTACTGTCCAAATTCTAAGACTTAAGCTCTCATGTAGGGACTAAGTGTCCCCAAACACTCCGAAACTCTCAACCAATCATCTCGACAAGTCACAAAAGCAGAAATAGATATGGGGAAAGCAATTATTAGGGGATTGGAGCTCTAACTCTCAAAAGGATCGGTCGGGTTGTTACATCCTCCCCCTCTTAAAACTATCATTCATCCTCGAACGAGTATAAAGAGATACCTGAAGCTGTGCAAAGATCAGGGTGATGGCTGCGCATATCCCGCTCGGTCTCCCAATTCGCCTCCTCGACCGACTGACCCCTCCGCTGGACCTTTGCTGAAGCAATGTTCTTTGACCTGAGCTTTCTAACCTGCTTGTCCAAAATAGCTACTGGATCCTCAACATAAGATAGATCCTTGTCCAACTGGACTAAGCTGAAATCCAATACATGAGTCGGGTCACTGTGATACTTTCGGAGCATAGAAACGTGGAACACCGGATGAACTCCTGCTAGGCTTGGAGGTAAGGAAATCCCAATATGTCGCAATATCTCAAAAGGACCTATGTACCTTCGGCTTAGCTTGCCCTTCTTCCCGAATCTCATAACGCCCTTCATAGGCGATACCCGAAGCAAGACCCGCTCTCCAACCATAAATGCCAAATCCCGAACCTTCCGATCTGCATAACTCTTCTGTCTGGACTGGGTTGTGCGAAGTCAATCCTGAATCACCTTCACCTTATCTAGGGCACCCTGCACCAAATCTGTACCCAACAATCGGGCCTCGCCCGAATCAAACCAACCCACTGGGGATTGACACCACCTACCTTACAGATCCTCATATGGTGTCATCTGAATGCTGGACTGGTAACTGTTGTTGTAGGCAGACTCCGCAAATGGCAAGAATTTGTCCCATGACCCTCCAAACTCCATCACACAAGCACAGAGCATATCCTTAAGAATCTGAATCGTGCGCTCCGACTGCCTATCCGTCTGAGGGTGAAAGGTTTTGCTCAGCTCCACCCTAGTACCCAACTCCTGTTGTACGGCTCTCTAAAATCGTGATGTGAATTGTGTACCTCCGTCCGAAATGATGGATACTAGGATACCGTGAAGGCAGACAATCTCTCTTATATAAATCTCAGCCAATCTCTCTGAAGAGTAAGTAGTCATCACTGGAATAAAATGAGCTGACTTAGTCAGTCGATCCACGATCACCTAAATAGCATCGAACTTTCTCAAAGTCCATGGAAGTCCAACTACAAAGTACATGGTGATCCTTTCCCACTTCCACTCTGGGATCTCTAACCTCTGAAGCAAGCCAACTGATCTCTGATGCTCATACTTAACCAGCTGAAAGTTGAGGCACTTGGCTACAAACCCAATGATATCCTTCTTCATCCTCCTCCACCAATAGTGTTATCTCAAATCCCGGTATATCTTCGCGGCACCTGGATGGATGGAATACCGCGAGTTGTGGGACTCCTCAAGAATAAACTCCCAAAGCCCATCTACATTGGGCACACATATCCGGCGCTGCATCCTCATCACGCCATCATCACCAATAATCACATCTCTAGCATCACCCCGCCAAACCTTGTCCTGAAGAACTAGAAGGAGGGGATCATCATACTGCCGCTCCCTGATGCGGTAATAAAGAGAAGACCGAGCGACCACACAAGCCAATACTCGGCTCGGCTCTGAAATATCTAATCTCACGAACTGACTAGCTAAGGCTTGAACATCCAATTCTAAGGGACTCTCTACTGCTGGAAGATATGCCAAACTCCCCAAGCTCTCCGCCCAGCGACTCAAGGCATTAGCCACTACATTGGCCTTCCCCGGGTGGTACAATATAGTGATGTCATATAGCTCTAACCACCTCCGTTGATGCAAATTAAGGTCCTTTTGCTTGAACTGGTGTTGCAGACTCTGGTGATCAGTGTAGATCTCACAAGGAACACCGTACAAATAATGACGCCAGATCTTCAAGGCGTGAACAATGGCTGCTAACTCAAGATCATGGATAGGATAATTCTTCTCATGCACCTACAACTGTCTGGACGCGTAGGCAATCACCCTACCATCCTACATCAATACCTCTCCAAGACCAATCCTCGAGGCATCACAATAGATAGTGTAAGACCCCGAACCTGTAGGTAATACTAATACTGGGGCTGTAGTCAAAGCTATATTGAGCTTTTGAAAGCTCTCCTCTTACTCCTCAGTCCACCTGAACGGAGCACCCTTCTGGGTCAGCCTGGTCATAGGTGCTTCAATAGATGAAAACCCCTCTACCAAGCGACAGTAGTATCCCGCCAAACCAAGGAAACTGCGGCTCTCTGTAGCTGATGATGGTCGAGGCCAACTCTGCACTGCCTCCACCTTCTTCGGATCTACCTTGATCCCATCATAAGATACCACGTGACCCAAGAATTCCACTGAATCAAACCAGAATTCACACTTAGAAAATTTTGCATACAATCTATTCTCCCTCAAAGTTCGAAGCACAGTCCTCAGGTACTGCTCATGATCTTCCCGAGATCGGTAATATACCAAAATGTAGTCAATAAACACAATGGCGAATGAATCAAGATAAGACCAGAACACACTGTTCATCAAATGCATAAAGGCTTCTAGGGCATTGGTCAGCCCAAAAGACATGACAAGAAACTCATAATGACCATATCGGGTCTTGAAAGCAGTCTTCGGGATATTCGGTTCCCGAATCTTCAGCCGATGATAACCAGAACGCAAGTCAATCTTGGAAAGCACCCTGGTACCCTATAAATGATCAAATAAATCATCGATGCGAGGCAAAGGATACTTGTTCTTCACTGTAACTTTGTCCAACTGCCGATAGTCAATACACATATGCATAAAACCATCATTTTTCTTCATAAACAAGACAGGAGCACCACAAGGTGATACGCTGGGCCTGATGAAACCCTTATCAAGAAACTCCTGCAATAGCTACTTCAATTCCTTCAACTCCGGAGGAGCCATACAGTAAGGAGGAATAGATATGGGTTGAGTGTCCGGCAACAAATCAATGCCAAAATCAATATCTCTATCAGGCGGCATGCCCGAAAGATCAGTTGGAAACAGATCAGGGAAGTCCCTCACTACCGGAACTGACTCAATTGTAGGGGTATCAATACTGACATCTCTTACATAGGCCAAATACGCATCACACCCCTTCTCAACCATTCGTTGAGCCTTAAGGAATGAAATGACCATGCAAGGAGTATACTATAAGGTACCTCTCCACTCTAATCGCGGTAAGCCTGGCATAGCCAGCGTCACGGTCTTAGTGTGACAATCAAGAATAGCATAATGGGGAGACAACAAGTCCATGCCAAGATGACATCAAAATCTACCATACTGAGTAATAACAAATCAGCTCTGGTCTCAAAACCAGTAAGATCAATCAAACACGACCGATATACGCGGTCCAAAATAAGAGAATCTCCCACAAGAGTAGATACATAAATAGGGAAACTCAAAGAATTCCGAGATACCCCCAAATGTGGAGCAAAATAAGAAGACACGTATGAATACATAGAGCCTTGGTCAAATAATATTGATGCATCCCTATGACAAATAGGACAATACCTATGATGACTGAATCTGAAGCGACGATCTCTGAACAGGCTGGAAGGGCATAGTACCTGGCATGACCTCCCCCTCTATGGAGACCTCCACCTCGAGCTTCCTGAGTAGGTGGAGCAGCAGCTGGGGCTGGAAGAATGGTCGGAGACCCGGTGGAGCACGTGGTGGCTGAGAAGTTTGTAGAGGTGCACCCCTCCTGTATCTTGGGTAATCCCTAACCATATGAAGAGTATCACCATACTCAAAACAACCCCTCGAAGGACGCGGTGGCTGAGAGTGGCTTGGACCTGGCCTGCTGGACTGGCAGGTAATATTACCTCGAGTAGGAGGCACACTGGATACTGGCAGTGCATAATAAGGCTTCTGAGGTCTAGGAGGAGTTAGAAAATCGCTGGCTGCTGAAAGAGCTGAATGAGTGAGGCGACTCAAAAAAACCCTACCATCGCACGCCCCTGGTGCATGAGCTCCTGAAAAATGACCAGTCTCTCGAGACCTCTTGGCCTCTCTCACCTCTCTGTCCCGGGAAAACATGCCCTCCACTCTCCTGGCAATACTCACGGCCTGCTGATAAGTGATATCCATCTCTAACTCCCCGGCCATACTGGTCCGAATACTAGGGTGGAGTCCCTCAATGAAGCGACGAACCCTCCCTCTGACTGTAGCAACCAAAGCCAGTGCATGTCGAGCCAACTCACTAAAACGGACTGCATACTCTGACACAGTCATAGAACCCCGGGGCATCTGCTCAAACTCTACTCGCCAAACATCCCTGAGGCTCTGAGGGACATACTCATGCAAGAATAAATCTGAGAACTGAGTCCAAGTGAGTGCATCTGCCTCGTCCGGACTACTCAGCTCATAGGCATTCCACCACTGATATGCCGCTCCCCTCAGTTGGAAAGCTGTGAAAGAAACCCCACTCGTCTCCAACATGCCCATAGTGCGGAGAACGCGATGACACTCCTCAAGAAAACCCAGAGCATCATCTGAAGCTAGTCCGCTGAAAATAGGTGGGTGGTACTTCTTGTACCTCTCAAGCTTGAGTTGCTCTGCCTCAGGAGCAGCTACCCTGGTCTCATGCTGAACCGGAGCCACTAGGGGCATAGGAGTGAACTCTAGGGCCTGATCAACCTGGACCCTCTGCTTAGGAGTGCAGGCTACGGGAGTATGTGCCCCTCCTCGTTCTTGAGATGTGGCTAGAGCTATCGGAATCAGCCCAGCCTGAGCCATAGTGCTGAACATGCTCATGAATTGAGCCAAGTTCTCCTGAAGGGTTGGAGCAACAATATGAATCTCTGGTGCGGGCCCTCCAGCTGGAGGTGCTGGGGGCTCCTCTATCGCAGCTCGAGCAGGTGCTCGGGCTGCACCGCTTGGTCGTACTCTACCCTGACCCCGGCCTCTGGCGGCTGCAGGGGGTTGGGGTGCCTGATCGTTGGTCCTCCCGGTACGGGTCCTCACCATCTGTGAGAAATAATAGAATAGAAATTTTGATGTCAATAACTCGCACGACAAGAAAATCAAAGAAGTATGATTGTTCTTAACAGTTACATAGCCTCCCGAAGATAAGTACGGACATCTATGCACCGATCCGTAAGACTCTAATAAACCGGCTTGTGACTCACGACTCCTATGAACCTATTGCTCTGATACCAACTTGTCACGATCCATTTTTACCCCTCCGAAAGGTGTCGTGACGGCACCTAGTCTCTACGACTAGGTAAGCCTAATATCGCAGAAAGATGAAAAGAAACATAACGATAAAAGCCAACAGTATAACTTAATAAGCAAGGATAGTGCCACTCGGCATAAACAATAACATCACTCCCAAAACCCGGAATGTCGCCAGTCACAAGCTACTACAAATCTACATTGCTCTATACAAAATATCTGAAGAAAACAAGGGAAAATTTCTACGTGGGGGAATAGAAGGGGACTCCGAGGTCTGCGGACGCGAGAAGAAGTACCTTGAAGTCTCCTCAAGCAGGAACCACGCACTAAACTCGAGGTTGATAGCTCATACCTGGATCTGTGCAGGAAAGGGCATGAGTACACCACAATGGTACCCAGCAAATGCCAAGCCTAACCTCGATCGAGTAGTGACGAGGTCAGGTCAGGGCCCTACCGGATTAAATATAATGAACTAAAGCAGTAAAAGATATAAATATATTCTACAGTAAAATAGTTAAGGAGGTTCACATAAATAACAGTCAAGGGAGCCCTCGGCTAAGAACAAAGAAACACAACAGGGAAATCTCCCGGGATACCATCCCGTAGTCCCAAATAATTATGCAATACAGGGGGATCTCCCGGAATACGTCCATAGTCCCAAAGTAAATATGCAGTGCTGGGGGATCTCCCGGAATACGTTCGTAGTCCTAAAGTAAATATGCAGTGCAGGGGGATCTCTCGGAATACGTCTGTAGTCCTAAAGTAAATATGCAGTACAGGGGGATCTCCCGGAATACGTCCGTAGTCCCAAAGTAAATATGCAGCTCAACAATGACATGACAGTTATAGCATCGAAGTTTGCAGTTTAGACTAAATGCAACCAAGGAAAATAGGAATCTACCTAAACATGCTGCACAGAAGTTCAAATAGACAGCCAGAACATGTAGACATGCTTTCCTAATCTAAGCAAGGTAGTTAGACATAGTAGTGCAGTTCAACCAAAGGAAAACGGTTTATGATTTAGAGGGAAAATGGGATTTTTACAACAATAGCCCGTGTACGTACACCTCACGTACACGGCGCTCAGACATCAAACAGTACCAAACATCCTAAGGGGAAGTTCCCACACACAAGGTTAGGCAAGCCACTTACCTCAAACCGCTCAAATCAATCTGAAACCACGCTCTTGCCACGAGTATCCAACTCCGAATGGCCTAAATCTAATCAAATCAATTGCATAATGTAAATATAACTACAAGTAACTACTTTAGTTAATGAATTCGAAGCTAAGGCAAGAAAATAGAAAAATTCCCAAAAAGCCTCCCTGGGCCCACGTCTCGGAATCGAGTAAAAGTCACAAATTTTGAACACTCATTATCTCACGAGTCTAACCATACCAAATTCACTAAAATCCGATACCAAAATCGATCAAAATCCCAAAATTCAGCCTAAGAATTTTCTTCAATTTTTCCTCAATTTTCACCCAGAAATCCGAAATTAATGACAGAATTAAGCATAGATTAGTGGAAATTAATCGTAAAGGAGTTAGGAATCATTACCCAATAACTTCCTCGAAAAATCTCCCCAAATTTCGCCTTCTACTAAGCTCTCAATCAATTTTTTGTGAATATAAATTCAACCCTCATTTTTTAACTTTAAATTCTGTCCAGGAACGCCCTTCTTCGCGAACGCGGTCAAAGCCTCGCGTTCGCGAAGCACAAAAATCCACTGCTCAAATTTCCTCGTTCGCGAACGCGTAGCTTTACCTGCCAAACCCTTCACGAACGCGTAGTCCTCTACGTGAACGCGTAGAAGAAATCCTTGGGGTCCAGCTGTTCCATCTTTCCTCGTCGCGAACGCGTTCAACTCCCCGGGTTCGCAACGCTTCCACTGGCCACACCTTCGCGAATGCGAGATCCACTTCGCGAACGCGAAGAACAAAACTCTGCAACAAAAATACCTGAAAATCTACTACCTTTCCAAAGTCCAAAATGATCCGTTGTCCACTGAAACTCACCCGAGGCCCTCGGGACCTCAACCAAACATACCAACCAATCCTAAAACACCATACGAACTTAGTCGAGCCTTCAAACCACATCGAACATCATCAAAAATACGAGTTACACACAGATTCAAGCCTAATGAACTTTGAAATCTCTAGATTCTATAAACGACGCCAAAACATATTAAACCTTGTCCGAATGACTTTAAATTTCACACAGGTCACAGATGACATTACGAAACATAGCCACTTCTGGAATCCCATTCCAGGCTCGATATCAAAATTTTCAATACCGGCCAAAATCGCCAAAAAATTCAGCTTTCGTCAAATCAAGCCTAAATCTACCACGGACCTCCAAAACATATTCTGGATGCGCTCCTAAGCCCAAAATCACCCAACGAAGCTAACAGAATCGATGGAGTTCTATTTCAGAACCGTCTTCACACAGTTCTGACTACGTTCCAAATTCTAAGACTTAAGCTCTCATTTAGGGATTAAGTGTCCCTAAACACTCCGAAACTCTCAACCAATCATCCCGGCAAGTTATAAAAGCATAAATACATATGGAGAAAGCAGTTATTAGGGGATCGGGGCTCTAACTCTCAAAACGATCGACCGGGTCGTTACAATTGGTTAATGTGCTTCTAAGTATATTCTTATCCCTGAATTCAACTTTGGTCTTCTGAAACTAAGGAATATCCTTTTAAATTTGTGTGAAAATAATTTTTAGTATGTTTATGTTTTGTAAATATAATAAATAAAGCACAAGGACAAACATCCTAAATATTAGACTATATTTACCGCAATATATTTTCTTGCACGAACAACTGTATGATGCACTTTCAAGAGGAATATCAAGATCGACAACAAGAGTTCTGGTTAAGGCCGAGCGACCGACGTGTTAGGAGGAAACATACACAAAAGATATTGTCCACACAGAAGTGTTCGTTAATATACCATCACATTAGATACTTTTAAATCATAATATTATTACCTAACTAACATGGCAAAATTGATCATTTGTGTTAGCTTTGATGATGTCCTTTTATTTTAAATTCATGTATTATGCTAATGTAATAATATTTTTCGACATTTAGATGATTGTTATATTATTATACATAAAATTTCTCTTATTAATTAAATTTTATTGTTCCTTCATATAAATAAATGTTTAAATTATCACGTGCACGTTCAACGATACTAGTACTAAAAAAAAGTCGCCATGAGCACCCGCAGTAACGAACGTCCAATAGGGGAAATTTATACTAAAAGCAATTGTAAATTCTGGATCCGCCACTGGTCTTAGAGGGTTATTCCTGCCAATCACCCGAATTTTTTACAAAAATATAATTAAACTGAATCGGGCCTCTTTCTCTTGGGTCATCGATCACTTCACTTGGGACTGGATCATGTACGAATAATTTGGACCCAACAAAAATTGTAGGCAAGTTCCTTGAGCAATTGCAAGAAAGTTTTTCCAAATTAGTCAATAGAGTTGTTGATTAGTTAATTAGAACTTATAAGCCTGCAGGGTGTACGAACTCTGCCTTCTGCGAATTCCAAATGACTTTTAACTCTGTTTGGAGGTAAAATGGAGAGCAAAATCAAACCCGAATTGTGTGAATTGTCTTTGTCTCTGAGGTAACAATCAAAAGATTACGAATCTTTGGTAAGGAAACAATCATTTGAATTATGTGTACGTAAAATTTAGTTAAAAATCCAGAAGAGCCGAAAGACTAATATATAATCCTGTCTTTGTATTCTTTGTGCTTTTGTGCTTGATAAAGCCAAGCATAATCGAGCACATAGTCTCCTCACCATTCACATTATTCTCTTCACAAAAATCAATTCCAATTTCCCATCATTGCCAAACTCCCTTTTCCGTATTTTTTGCTTCCCTTGGATTTTTGAAAGGGACTTCTCCTCATCCACTTACACTTGTGAAACGACGAATATATACTACTATATTAATTGTTTGTTCAATTTATTATTTTTATTTTCCTATTTTTTCTTTGGATATTTACGCTTGAAGTTGATTTTGTTAAGTTGGTATACATTGAGCATATATTATATATTTACAGACTATTTTTAGTTTAAACGATTTGAATGAGTGTCTACTTAGATTAATTTTTCTTTAGGGTGGGGTCCAAGTCAGTAGCCAATGGAGGAAGAAAAAGTAAGAGAGATGACCTTTGGTTCAAACCTCACACTCAAGTGCCAAGACAAAGAGGGGCAAATGTATTGCACATGGAAAAAGAGAAAGGACACATAAACAAGACTTGTGAATTCCAACCTCCAACTGAAGGAGATTTCCACGTTCCAAGACAAATAAAGGGTTTGTCAAAGACTAGCCTAGCCATCTTTGACTAACAGTCAAAGTTTGGGGTGATTTTGGACAAGATTGTTTGTTTTGAATAAGTGGGCAAAGACTAAGAAAAATGATAATTAAGTTGCATGAAGACAGGAAAATGCTGAAAGTTGAATGCTTTTGTATAGAATTCTCTAATCAAAACAACGATCTGTACAATTAGGGGGAACCAATTTGTCGTGTAATCATATTACTGCATGGCATGGACCAAACTTCCCTTTGTCACCAAATTAATCATTACGTTCTTGTTTGGCTCATCTTATATGTCTATAGTAGTCCTAAATTAATGCTTCTTGTTTCGTTTTTCTTATCCTAAAAGCTCAAATCAAATTTCCTCTTCCTTTGCACCCTCTCCAATAAACAATATCGCCGCTGCTCGGGCCAAAACTTTAGAGCTAACGGATTCGGGATGAATTCATGGTTTAAATGTTATGTGTTTAATTTTCTATATATTAAAATTTATGAGTTTATATTAATTATTTATTATAATTTTAATTAATTTTACATATAAAATTATACTCTGCATGTGCATCAAAAGTATCTGGTATTGACAAGTTTCGTTCGAACTGAGTTCAGAATTAATTAGTGTAATCTTGTAATATGAATATATTCTATATTTTTCATATGTTTGAGTTTAGAATTAATTAGTATGATCTTATTAAGCGTATAGATTTTAAATTTCTTTTGCATATGTTAAGCAAAAAACAACGAGTTGAGTTAAACTCACCAAATCAACCCTAAAATTCTCTACTTGACTTAAAAACCGAACATCACTAATTTATCATCACTCGAATATGTGGACATTAAGAAAAGACCCCTACGAATGTTGGAGCATCAGAAAGAATAAAATGACATAAAAATGTTAATGGACAGCGTTATAAGTCAACTAGTAAACTATTTTTTGGGTGACAATTTAATATTGAGGAATCAAGGTGAAATGATTAGTTTAACCTTAAGCTACCTAAAGATGAATAGTTTATGTCTTTACTATATTAGTAGAATGCTGCGTGTTTGGCTATCACGTGAGTCAAATATCTTTTTCTCGATCACTTTTCTAAGTTGATGCCAAGTATCATGCAAATTATAAAAGATGGATTTGTTCTCTTTCCAAAAGCTAATTAGCCAAAAAGCATGTCTTTCCCCTTTTTGTCATCACCAACTAGCATGCTTTGAGATTCCTCATTGATTTAATATACTTACTGAAATATAGGCAGTTCTTGTCTATACTATTATTATAGTAGTCTACGAGTACTATCTTTTTTGTACTCCGACTGCCACTTCCACTTCTTACTTATTACTATTATTATTATATCATATGCGGTGCGCAGTTAGGACTCAATTAAAATATCATGCATTTGTACACAAGGTCTAAGAAAGCTAGGAAAATTCGTCGTGTGATATACTTTCCTTTTCTTTTACATGTTCCTCTCAGTTAAGGAGCGCCAGAAATTTTCATCAAGGAATGTCAAAATATAAATAATGAAATACATCAAAAAATCAAAGAAAATCAACGTATAGTAAATATATATAAAATAAAAAAATATATCTAGTAATATAGTGTAATTTCCTCCGCCACTGATTCCTCTGCGTACAAAAATACGATACTCGATTTATATGATATTTTCCTTTTCATTTACATGTTCCTCTACGGTTTTTGCCAACAAAAATATGATACTATAATTATTTAGATAGTTAAATAATTTTTCTATTATCCGGGGCTTTTATTATAAGAATACTTGGTTTCTATAAATTTTTATGTTGTGTACCTTTTTATTTTAAAAACATTGAGATTTTTCCTATAAAAATTAAACAGGGCGTCCTATTTGGTCGCCCCCCCATTTAACTAGTGGCGGACCCAAGATTTTGTGCAAGCGGGTTCAATCTTAGAAGTACAAAACTTTAGACATAAAATGGTAGTTGTCAAGCGGGTTCAAATAAAATATTTATACAAAATTTACGCTGCTTTTATTAATCGTAATTTATACATATACACAGTATTATTTTTTGGTGAAGTGGGTTCAGTTGAACCCGCTTGCCACCACGTGTGTCCGCCACTGCATTTAACCTATACCCATATTTTTAAAATTATTTAACTTATACCCTAATTTTTACAACTTCAAGCGTCTCCTTCTTCCTGTTACCTGTGTGCTCCTTTCTTCCTCCTTTCTTCTTCCGATGTTTAATCGTATGTTTAAGGAGTTTGGATTAATATGACACTTGACAATAAAACTTCAACTTACTAAATAACTTCAGCATCTTCTGCTGAAATTTTTTGAAAAAACTTTATGACAAAACTAATGAATCCAGGACAAGACTTCAGCTTATTTAGTGTTGAAGTTTTTACAAATGAAATAAATAACTTCAGCATCTTCTGCTGAAGTTTTTTGAAAAAGCTTTATGACAAAACTAATGAAGTTTTTACAAATGAACTAATTAAATAACTTCAGCATCTTTTGCTGAAGTTTTTTTTAAAATCTTTATGACAAAACTAATGAATCCAGGACAAAACTTCAGCTTATTTAGTGCTGAAGTTTTTACAAATGAACTAAATAACTTCAGCATCTTCTGCTGAAATTTTTTGAAAAAGCTTTATAACAAAACTAATGAAGTTTTTACAAATGAACTAAATAACTTCAGCATTTTCTGCTGAAGTTTTTTGAAAAAGCTTTATGACAAAACTAATGAATCTAGGACAAAACTTCAGCTTATTTAGTGCTGAAGTTTTTACAAATGAACTAAATAACTTCACATATTCTGCTGAAGTTTTTGAAAAAGTTTTACGACAAAACTATTGAATCCAGGACAAAACTTCAGCTAAAATGTTGAAGTTCAACAAATAGAGAACAAAACTTAAGCTAGTAGAATGTTTAAGTTCAGTCGTCTACTAGAATGTTGTAGTTTGCGTGATTGCCTTTGCTACTGCAGGCCCGTGTGCCTGAAGTTTACACGAAAAATAAGTACGCTTGCAATATTTTTTGCAAAGCAGGTATAAGTTAAAACGTGACCCAAAAAACGGGTATAAATGCACATCCCCCGATTTTCCTCCTCCTTTTCTTTTCAAAATTTACGCTGAGAAAGATATTTTAATTCTTGTATTTCCGATTGTTGTATTCTTTTGTAAAGAAAATAGCATATTATGTCCTAATTTAAGGCACATTTAATTTGGTTTAAGGCCAACATTTAGTTTATCTTTTTGGATAATTAATTCCTGAATTAAATTTGAGATGGGTTTATCTTACGTTTGGTTGGAATAAAATTACGATATAATTAATTCCGAGATAAATTATTCCGAGATTATATTGCTATTTTTATCCGTATAAGATAGTGAGATAATAATCGAAGGATAACTAATCCTAAATAATTAGTTCTGGTATAACTTGTTTCTCAACGAAGCATGTCTTAATCTTCCTCCAAGTGTTATGACTATCCAATTGTCATAAGATGACTTGTTACTAAATTGCAATAGCTATGAATATTTTCCTACTTTTAAAATCCTAGATTACGTAAATACACAGACAACTAGACATGACATGTACCAGAAATGGATCCAGCTAAGATCAATTGAAGAAGAGACCTCCATTGCTAGAAGCTATAGAATCAAAGTAGGTCCAAAGTGGTTCAAGAGAGCTTTGTGAATTAGGGCCCACCACAAGCTCCAAATGCAAATGCCTTATAAAAGTTCCATTTTCCTGCATGTTAAGTAATCTGTGTCGTTCATTTTTTTTTTTTTTCAAAATCACCGAAAAGAACAAATTCCTTCTCAAGAGACAACTAGGTGATGATTAGGAGGCCATGTTTCAAATTCCAATTGCTTAAGTCCTTATAATCCAATTGCATATTATAATCCGCCCAATAGATGAACATATATCATCCAACAATTTCACTTGTTGTTCCGTTTCATTCAACAATTGAATAATTTGAAACAAATTATAAATTCTTGATACTAGAGATTATCTGAATATTACCTCTGTCCATTCACTGTATATAATATCCAACAAAACTAAGTTGTCGTCAAATAACAGATTTACTGAAATATGCCAATAAAGACTAGTTATAATTCAAATTATTATTAGTTAGACTAATTATGATTCACACCATATAGGAGGTAAAATACTCCCAAACTAGAAGTTCTTCATTTCAAGAGCTCGAACTCGATAAAATAAGTGGTACAGATATTTTGTTAACATTACTTATATATATAAAAAAAAAAAAAGAGAGAGAATAAATTCAAACTCCCAAGCCAATTAATTGATGCTCAAATTTGAAGTAAAGAAGATGAAATTAAGAATAAGAGAATCAAGAAGAGGAGAGAAGAAACAACAGTTCGATAGAGAGAAGTTAGAAAGAGAAGAAAGTAATCTTCGTTATCAAAAATTAGTCTGATATGGTGTATACATGTGAGTATATATAAGTGAGCAAAATTATACTAAGTGAGATTAACTACCTAACCGACTTAATCACTAACAAATAACAAATTAACTTAGTGTGAAATGACTAAAATGCGCTTATTGGTTAAGTGATATTTTCCTCCACACTCCCCCTCAAGCTAGGGGGAATAAAGACATTTAGCATCCCTAGCTTGGAGCTCAAATACTGATGTTGAACTCTGTACAATCATTTTGTAAGCATATTTGCATGCTGCTCTTTTGTAGGAATGTACTCAGTTTTGACAGTGCCTTATTGAATCTTTTCTCTTATGAAATGACAGTCAATCTCTATATGTTTTGTTCTTTTGTGATAGACTGGGTTGACTACTATTTGTATAGCTGCTTTGCTGTCGCAAAAAATAGTAACTAGCTAATCAATTTTGACATCAATCTCCTTCATTAACCCCAGTAACCATTTTAACTCTGCAATAGCAGATGCAAGGCTCTTATACTCTGCTCCAGCAGAACTTCTGGATATTGTAGTTTGTTTCTTGAACTTCCATGATACTAGTAAATCACCTGCATTGATCAGATACCTTGCGACTAATTTCCTGGTATGTGGACATGCTACCCAATCAACATCACAGAAGGATGTAATTATTTCATTGTTGTTGCTGGACAATAGGATGCCTTACCCTGGTTGACTTTTGATATATCTAACGATTTTTAATGCAGTTTCCATGTGAGATTTTTTTGGCGGTTGTAGATATTGACTAAGGATCTGGACACTAAAAAATATATCAGGGCTAGTAATTGTTAAGTACATCAGCTTACCTATGAGTCTTTGAGAGCTACCTTGGACTGCCAGTACCTCATCTTCTGCTAGGTTAGTTTTGGAGAAGTGTTCATCAAACTCTCTTGTAGTGAGCTTTATGATTGTGTCAATAGGTTTAGAGGATACTAATCCAAGTTCAGATGTAAGCTCCAAGGAGTATTTTCTCTGATGCATCAGAATTGCTTGTTTTCATTTTGCAAATTCAGTTCCAAGAGTATACTTTAGTTCCCCTTGGTCCTTCATTTTGATAGTTTGGTGTAGAGCTTCTTTAGTATTTTGCACCAGTTTTAGGTTGTCTCCTGCTAAAAGCATATCATCTACATAGACTAATAATACAATAGTTCCACTGTCAGTTCTCTTTACAAATAGGGAATGCCCAAATGGACTTTGAGTAAACTGAAACTTTAGTAAGGCTTCTGTCCGCTTTGCATTCCATTGTCTTGGTGCTTGCTTAATGCCATACAAGGATTTTTTAGCGTACATATTGGTTTATACTCCCCCTGGCTCTTAAATCATTGTGGAAGATTCATGTAAATTTTATCATGGAGATCACCTTGTAAGAAGGCATTATAGATATCCATTTGGTGTACATGCCATTTTCTGGAGGCTACAATTGCTATGACAGTCCTAATTGTCACTATTTTTACAACTGGAGAGAAGTGATAATCTATACCTTCATTTTGACTGTAGCCTTTGGCTATAAGCCTAGCCTTAAATCTTTCTATTTCTCCTGTGGTTTTATACTTCATTTTGTAAATCCATTTACATCCTACATGAATTTTTCCTTCTGGTAGAGAGACAACTTCCCAGGTATGGTTGCTTTCAAGAGCTTCAATTGTTGATTTCATTGCATCAACCCATCTAGGATCTCTAATAGCTTCTGCATAAGAGGTAGGCACTATTGTTTAAGAGAACGTAGAAATGTAGGCTTGATATGTAGGTGAAATATTTTCATAAGACATGTATTTGGAGATGGGATATGTAACATCATGGTTAACATTCAAGGACAAAAATTTTCATCCATATAAGAGGATGTTTTTCTCTATCAGATCTTCTAGTAGTATTTATCTTCTGAGCATGTTGAGTTACAACTGAGACTGTAGGAGGATCAAGTGAAGGTTGAGTCTGTTGTAGATTATCTTCTGTATGTGAGTCAAATATAGTTGTAGATGGAGTATTTATTGCCTCTGTGCTTTTTTGTATTTCAGAGTTCACTTGATACATTTCTGTATCAGTATAGTCTGCATCATAGACTTCAGTATTTGAAGATTGAGGTTGATACACAAGCTGAATGTAACCTTCTAATTGCTTGTTATCTAAAATAGGTTGAGGTAGCTTAGTGAGGAATATAGGGTGTGAGGATGCAGTAGTTTTCTTGAAAGGAAACACGTCTTCCTTGAAAAGAACATCTCTGTTTTCAAAGAATGAATGGCTAGATAAATCATATAAGATATAGCGTTTTTGCACCTCTGAGTAGCCCATATACTACAGTTTTGGACCTTGGTTTATGTTTGTCAATTTTCTGTATGAATTTAGCATAACATAGGAAACCTAGTATTCTTAGGTGACTGAGTGAAGGTTTCCTTTTGTATAGTTTTTCATAAGGTGAAACACCTAAAACTGAAGAAGGTAGCCTGTTGATTAGACATACAACTTCTAGAACACAGTGTCCCCAGAATCTAATGGGAATAATGGCTTGAAATCCGGTAGCTCTAGTAACCTCTAAGATATGTCTATATTTTCTTTCAGCTTCTCTATTTTGCTGAGGAGTAAAAATACAAGTCCTTTGATGTATAATGCCTAATTTCTTGAACTGATCACTGTAAGTAGTGTTAATAAATTATGTGACGTTGTATATTCTGATTGCCTTAATTGTTTTGTTGAATTGTGCTTGTACAAAACTCAAAAAATACTAAATGACAACACAAGCATCAAATTTTAATTTTAACAAGTAGATCCATGTCATTCTGAAGTAGTCATCATATATAGTCAAGAAAAATCTATTGCCATTAAATGTAGGAATCTTGCATAGCCCCCAAATCCATATGAACTCGCTCAATACATTCAGTACTTTTAATACTACTTGCTGGGAAAGGTAATCTGGTTTGTTTTGCACAAGGGCAAACATTATATTTATTTATTACTTATGCTATAGACTCAACTTTATTCTGAAGTATTTTCTTAAGAACAGTTACAGACACATGGCCAAATCTTCAATGCCATAAACTTATATCTTCACCAGTAAACACTTCCTTGACTAGTAAGTTGAAGTTCATGTCCTTGTTGTCCAGCTGACTCAGTAGTATGTATAATCTATTTCTTTCTTTACCAATCTCCTTTACCCTCCCATTGAAGATATTGTGAAACACACAAAAATCAGGGTAGAAGGTGTTTGCACATGCTAACTCTGTAGTCATCTTTGAAACAAATATTAGATTAAACTTAAATTGAGGCAGATGAAAGACATTTTGAAGTGTACCCCTAGCTGAAATTGAGCTAGTTCCAGTATGAGTAACATGAGACACTTCACCTTTGGGTAGACATACCCTCTTTGGATTAGTGTTCTTAACAATTGAATTCTCATTTAACATTGCAATAGCATACATCATATGATTGGTTGTACCTGTATCAGATCCACTCTTTAGTACAGTTGGAAACCAACAGAGTAGTATTGATACCTGCTATATTGGTTGTAGAGGTATTAATGTTGCTTCCGGTGTTAGTTTTATTGAGAATTTACAACATTTGTTCATATTGATAAAGCTCATATCTGTGGCATCTGATTCGGCTGTGAGTTATCAGCATGTCCTAATATCTGATAGATGTTAGGAATTTGTGCTTGTGCTTGTTGATATATGCCCATCAAGTTCATAGTGGGTTGACGATTTGTTACTTCTACAAGAGCATTATATGTTGTTGGTCCTCCTGCTCCAGCATTTTCTTTCTTTTTGAATTTGAAATCAGGAAGATAGCCAACTATTTTGAAACAGTTTTCCTTGCTATGACCTTTGAGTTTACAGAATTCGCACTGAAGATTATAGTTAGTCTTATATATATATATATATATATATATGATTTTTCATGTTTCTTGTGTACATTGATGCATCATAATTTTATGTAGTGATTGCAGGATTTGCACCTAATACCCCAGAGGTGGCAAATACTGCCTTTTGGCTTTCGTTACGTATGATCATTGAATATGCTTGATTGACATTTGACAGTTGGAAGGAGACTTCTCATGAGAATCTGATGTCTTGCTTGAGAGTATGATTCATTAAGGCCCATGAGAAATTTATACACCTTCAATTTTTGTAGATACACCACAAAAATTCTCGATCTTGGGCAGTCACATCGAGGAACTGGTATTAATGCCTCAAATTCTTCCCACATATCCTTCAACTTGGAGTAATACACAGATATAGAGGAAGTACCTTGGGTCAAAGTAGCTATTTCTTTGTGCAAATGGAATATTCTTGAGTCATCTACTTTATAAAACCTCTCATACATATCATCCCAAACAACATGTGCATTAGACGCGTACATATACCACCATGAAGACTGCTATTAACAGAACAAGATAGCACAATAACATTTACCCTTTTCCAATGATTTCACATAGTGGCAAGAAAGTTTTCTTTCTTACAAGATCCATCTACTATTCCTAATTTGTTGTTTCCTGACAGAGTAACACGCATAGATTGATACCAAATTGAATAATTCTCGATACCTGTTAGTTCGAAGGAAATGATTTGTATTCCACTCACGTTTGAGGGATAAAGGAAAAGAGGATGATTGTAATCCACACCAGTAGATTGAGTTGAATTTCCAACTGTTTGGCTCAAATTACCAGCATCTTGTTCATTGTTTAAACTCATCTTCACAGATTTTGTGTCAATACAAACAACAATTGCAAAAATTGAATTCGAATTGCGGAAGCAAAATTGGATAAATTCAAAGCTGAATTATCTTGCTTTGATTTCTGTGATACCATGCTCAAATTTGAAGTAAAGATGATGAAATTAAGAATAAGAGAATGAAGAAGAGGAGAGAAGAAGCAACAGTTCGACAAAGAGAAGTTAGAGAGAGAAGAGAGTAATCTTCATTATTAAAAATTAGTCTGATATGGTGTATACGTGTAAGTATATATATAAGTGAGCTAAATTATACTAAGTGAATTTAGCTATCTAACCGACTTAATCACGGACAAATAACAGATTAACTAACTTAGTGTGAAATGATTAAAATTTTCTCATTGGTTAAGTGACATTTTTCTCAACAATTGACGAACAAGGCCACCCTACTTGGCTCGATGAAGCCAAACCCAGCCAGAAGGCCCAACAAAGCAAATGAAAAAGCCGTAAAAATAGCACGGGCTAGCCAGTTTTCGAATTGGTCATTCAAAAATAGTAAGTATTTGCAAAGTCATTGAAAACTAACCACTATTTTGCTGCAACACGAAAAGTTCCAGCATAATATACTGGAGATCGATGCACCTGTGTATGAACTTCCATCATATTATGCTGAAACTCTAACACGCGAAAAGTTCCAGCATAATATACCGTAGATTGGAGCACCTGTGTATAAACTTCCAGTATATTATGCTGGACCAGTATATTGTACTGGAACTCCAGTATATTATGCTGGAGTTCCAGTATACTTATTTTGGAACTCCAGTATAATATGCTGGAGTTCTAGTATGCTTATGCTGGAACTCCAGTATACCATGCTGGAGGTATGCTGGAGTATTTTGCGAATTTTGAATAGTATTTTCGTTCAAATTTATCTTTACACGAAAAATGATTAAATTTTAATTATTTTTGAAACTATAACTATTTTTAAATGACCAATTGTAAATCTGAATATTTTTTAGTTTCTCATAAAAAAAGCCAAGTCGGCCAATGTCTCGCCTTAGCAGTGCAATATTTATTAAAGGCGGAGATATCCCCATCTCACCCAGCAAAATCCCCTTTTCGCGATTCTGAGTACAAATATAACTCTTCTTATGCGGGCGCACGTACACATTTCACTGAAGCTGTGAATTGCAATTAAAAAAAACATAAAGCTGCCTTTTCCTTTCATTTGCTTTTTGCCTCTCTTTTATTCTCGAGCCTTCTCTTTCTTAGCCTGAAAGCTGCCTTCCTCTCTCCCTCTATAGCACTGGCCAGTGGCCACTCTATACATACCACTGTATATATATGCTCTGCAAAACATCTTTTATCTCTTTCAATTTCAGCCACATTTCCAATTTGAGAATCTAAACATTCATCGCCTCATCGCTGCTCAACTTTCAGGTATGTTTTCTCTCTCTGCTATCTCTTTCTGAAAAGTGAAATCTGTGCTGTCTGTATATGTATGTGCGGTTGCATATATTTGGCCGATTGAACGAAGGTTAATTGAATGATCTGCATTTGAATTCGCGATCACGAAATCGCTGAAATTCTGGTTGAACAAGCACTTTCTAGGCATAGCGAAAGAGGATGTGAATCCTTAGCTGTTCGCTCTGCTTTTTTAATGCCCTTATTTTGAAATCATGTTTCGGGAATTTTCTGTTTGCATGATTTTCAGATAAAGTGATGATTCATTTTAAATTTATGCTATATTTTAAAGAGTTTAACCAATATTCAGTGAGTGTAAAAAGATTTTTTAAACTTTGTTTTTAAAATGATAAATCTTATTTTTATGAAGAATTACCTATAAATATTTTTTGTTTAATATATGTATATTTTGTTTAATCTGATAGTGTAAAAAAAGTGCTGGTGTATCAAACGCAATATATATGGAAGTATAGATATCCTTCCACATGAAATAGAAAAGATCTGCTGCATCTGATTTAGGAGTATTAGATACTAATAAATTTTGAGGACACAATTTGAAGTGCAGAAAAAGGTGACGTAAAAAGTGCATTGGTAGTCCGCCACTCCATCTTGAATGCAGGAGCTCATGTACTGTTGTGCTTGCCCACTCAATTTGAACTTGTTAAATTTCAGAAGAATAGAATCGGTACACTACATTTAAAAACTATTTTCAGTCTTACTTGCTTATGTGGATTTTGGAATTTAACAAATAACATTTAAATTCATTATTTCAGTTTAAAATTTTCAAGTTTTTGTCACCAAAAAATGCTAAAATAATTCTAGCACTCCATATAGTCTGTGAAATGTCACATCTGTGTTTGTATGTGTTTGATTGTTGTAAAGTTGTGTTCAATCCACCCTCCACTTTATTTTCCACTAGGACTGTTGCATAGAGAGAAATCAGAAAAGCTTTGAGGATTTTGTTTTTGCTCTTATTGTTAGTTTCGTGGAAAAAGATTCGGTTGGTTAGGATTGATGTGAACGCCAACCTCGTGAAGCAAAATATTAAATCCTCATTGGTTGTGGTGACTGCTGCTATATATACAGCACATCATCCACACACACGTCGTATTTCCTAAGAAGGCCCAGGGCTTTTATTAACGGTAAAGTTTTCTATGATTGATCAATGATATAGAATTTTTTTTAAAATATTTCTTATTACTCATTTGTTAAGGTTTTAACTTGTATTCCATTTATGATGTTAATTGATTTTTTACATTATCAGATATTTTAATTTGTTATACCAAGTCTTTTATTTTATTCCAGCACATCGTCCACACACATTACGTATTTCCAAAGAAGGCCCAAGGCTTTTATTAACGTAATCTATTAACGGTAAACTTTTATATGATCGATCAATAAAATAAAATTTTTTATAGAATATTTGTTTATACTCATTTTGTTAAGGTTTTAACTTATATCCACTTATGACATGCGTAATTGACTTTTACATTATCAGACATTTATTTTATTTCTACATTTCCAAATTAGATTATTATAGAGTGTTAAACTTTATAATAGGTCATTTATTTTATTTTCTATATTTTCAAATTTAAATTTTATAGAGTTTTTACTAGGGGTGAGCATTCGGGCAATTCAGATAGGATATAAAAATTTCGGTTTAGATTTTCTATTTTCGTATTAAAAAAACTAACAATCCAAATCCAATCCAAATAAGCTCGGATTGAATTGAAATTTTTAAGTTCAGTTTCAGATTAATCGGTTTGGATATTTTGAATTTCGATTTTGCGCTTATAAGTTGAATTGTTTCTTCTTTTTACAAAAATGAATACCCAAATAAAGTACTCATGCTCAATTGCCTGAAAAGTTCCTCATGCTCATCGTACCACAATCATCCAAATAAAGTATTCAAGTAATGAAATTTTTATCAAGGAAATGCAATAGAGACATTACTACGGGTGATAAGAAGTAGCAATTGTAAAACCATGTCCAAAAAGAAAGTATTATGACAGTAACTTAATAGTTAATATTGAATATATGAGATAATATCTAATGAGTAGGGTATTAAACTTATTACTATTAGCATATGGATAATGGATTAAATATAAAGTGTAAAATTTGTGAATTTCGGATATCCAAAAAATTGAAGTACCAAATCCAATATCCAATCTGAAATTCAAAAATTTTAAAAATTAAATTCAAAATCCAATCCATAATCCGAAAATCCAAACAAAAATCTAAAAAAATTAAATTTTTGTTTGGATTTCGACGGCTAGATGTAAGTAGTTTTTGGTGCGAGCTAAAAATAATAATACCCCTAGTTTTTACCTCTTCGCCGTTGTTGCGTCATTTAAAATTAAGTCCGATAGTGTGAAATTAGTCATAGATAATATTGTCAGGGCATAGAAATAAACTTATGCATTAAATTTTTAACAACTTTGATTGAATTGAAAATTAAAGCCTCAGACCCGCTGGACAACGTTACGTTAACCTGGGGGTCCTAAATGCCTATAAAAGGAAAAATCATATTTGAGATTCCTTTTCAGATATTAAAAAAAAAAAAGGAATATAAAATAGACCCTTTCAAAGACTCAAGTGGCCCGTATAGACCCTTCAAAAGAGGGTTCGGGTTCTCTATAATTTCTTCTGATTAATTTTTATTAGGTTCGCTTCCTAAGAGAATTTTTTAATTAAAACAAAATTAGTTACTGGGTATTACCATGAATGTGCATTCTTGCGTAAGCGCTGCCTTTTCCAGCTTTTTTAAATACGAATCTCAAAAAATAAAATCTCTGTGTCAGCTGCATGGCTGTAAGGCTTTTATGTACCTTTTAAAGTTTACACGAGGATTCGTCTGCTCTTCCACTTCCTCTCTCGCTATGATAATTCTCTCTTCTTTGCCACCCGAAATCTGTATATATTCTCTACTTCTCCCTCTTTCATCTTAATCAGCGGTTACCATTTAATTCATCTACCAAATGTTAATTCTTGGCTCTAACTCCTGCTCTTGCTATGTCATGATTCTATAGCTTTTCTGGTTATTGACGTTTGGATCAAATTAGGCCAGAACCCTCAGGTTTGACCGAGTCTTGATTTTATTTTCCCGTTTTCGATACTCCTCTGGTGGTTTTTGAAGTTGGGTTAGGACTGTTTACCTGTCAGACAAATATTTGTGGCTTTATTAGCTGCCCAAAAGGTTAGAATTCTCAATTCTATAGCAGGCGTTGATTTTCTGCATGCAATGTGTTTGTGCTAGTGTCCGCGTTGAATCTAATAATTGTTCTGAAGCATTACAATCGTTCTTTCTTTTACTTTTTGTGCGCCTTTATACATATACACTTGTCGTTGCTCACTTTGGTTGATTTTTCTCGTTTTCTTGAACTGAGTTGGCGATACCAAATGAATTTGTACAACTTGTTTAATTAAAAATCTTGGAGGAAAACAGCCAAGACTCTTAGTGGTAGACCCCATTTCCCCTGTAGAATTCTGTGGATCCCATTCTCGCTGTTATCTCTTCCTTAGTATAAGTCCGTTTTTCTCTATTATTGGTTATTCAAATTTTTAAAGATTGGATTGGTACGTGTCTAAATGTAGCAACATTGATAGCGATCCACTAGCTTGGAATTGAAGTGTAGTTTTATTGGTTTATTCAACAAGAATGCTGATGTCCTGTTCATATATGTTACCCTGGGCTGTGCAATTGCATTTTCGCTATTCGTAGTTGAGGCGATTGTGGAATTTTATAAATTCTTATATCATTCAGGAGGGAGTTTCTTCTATCACTACCTCTTAATTCGTTATAATCAAGATGAAAGACATTTGTTTTCAGGGACAACAGAACTCTATTAAATTCATCCTAGGAGGTCTTATTCTAGACAGATGCCAGGGAACAAGTATAACGGAAACCAAACGGTTGCCACCACTCGACTGGAGAGGCTATTGAGAGAAAGAGAGCTAAGGAAAACTAGCAGAACTTCTCATCAAACAAGCGATTCTACTGATAGCAACAGGGGCAATGAGCTCTCTGACCATGATTTTCGCCAAGGAGAAGCTGATAATGCAGGAGTTTCATATGTCGAACAGTACCTAGAAGGAGTTGCACGAGCATATAATGAGGGATGGGAGCGGCCCGATGGACGGCCCACCAGACAACGACTCCTGGTTGTGGCTAATAGGTTACCCGTCTCTGCAGTAAGAAGGGGTGAGGAATCCTGGTCTCTGGAGATAAGTGGTGGAGGTCTAGTTAGTGCTCTTCTTGGTAAGCTAGCTTCCTTTCAGTCATTTCTGATTTTACATTTTGACTCTTATTTTTTACCTAGACTCTAATTATCTCTTTTTGGGAGTTTGATCTTCATATTATCTAAGAGACGGTCTAATTGTCGTGGAAATAATTTGTTGAAGGTGTGAAGGAGTTTGAGGCTAGATGGATTGGTTGGGCGGGTGTGAACGTGCCAGATGAGGCGGGGCAGAGGGCGCTTACTAAAGCACTGGCAGAAAAGGTTTTAATACATCGTCCTCCTCATGTTTTTGCCACCATATTTCAGTTTACGACACTTCATTGCCTTTTTGAATTTAGGACTTTGGAGATTGCTTTACTTCTTTTTTTCTCCAGGAAGAATGCTTTACCTATATCCTGCATTTGTTTACCCTTTGATGCTGTTATTGTAGAGGTGTATCCCTGTGTTCCTGGATGAAGAAATTGTTCATCAGTATTACAACGGTTATTGCAACAACATATTGTGGCCTCTTTTCCATTATCTTGGACTTCCGCAAGAAGACCGCCTCGCAACCACCAGAAGTTTCCAGTCTCAGTTTGCTGCTTATAAGAAAGCGAATCAAATGTTTGCCGATGTTGTGACTGAACATTATGAAGAAGGCGATGTAGTCTGGTGTCATGACTACCATCTCATGTTCCTTCCTAAATGTCTCAAGGAGTACAACAGCCAAATGAAAGTTGGGTGGTTTCTCCACACACCCTTTCCATCCTCAGAAATCCACAGGACTTTGCCATCTAGATCGGAGCTGCTCCGAGCAGTTCTCGCGGCTGATTTGGTTGGGTAAATTCTCCTCTGAGCAACTCATTCTCCTGCATATCATCTAACTTGTTGTTTTAGTTTAACCTTCGTAATTTTGGAAATAGTTGTTGGGACCTCAGAGTGATATTCCTGTCTCTCTGTACTGAGAGTGAAAGTTGAAGTAGTGGATTGCAAGGATCTTGAATTCTAAGGTTGTAGGCGTCGATCTGCGGGTTTTGTTGAGTAGAAATAACTTATTGCCGGTAAAAAAGAAATAACGTACAAGTGGTTAGATTTCTGTGAAATCTCCTCCTCTCACTAACTTTACCTGGTTAGGCATGGCATGAAAGATATGCTTTGGTAACACCTAGCATGATTGTGAAAGACACTCTGCCAAGAAAGTATAACTAAGAAAAGTCTATATGAAAGAGATTTACATCAGACCTTAATAGCAAAGTGTGCTGGTTCTGCTATTTCAAATCTGCAGCAGTTTCCCCATCATTAATGTTGAGAATAATGGGTGTTCCATGAATCTGCTATTAGTTTGCTGCTAGTTCAATTATGTTAGATGCTTGGAAATTCATGCTGAAGTTGAAGATCCTTTTATTGATTTATTATTTGATAGGATATTTGGATTTAGTTGTGTTGAGATTCTGATGCTTCAATTTCCAGTGACCATTTCTATCTGCATGAACTTGTACTGTTATGGTTTTAAATACGAATTGCCACTTCTGGTTTAGAATGCAGTATCAAGAACTTACATGCATTGAATGTCTTCTATTAGAGTCCTTTCCGTTTTTTGGTGAGAGGTTTCCATGTATAATATGGGGTATTCTTTCAGTTCGTTGGATTGTAAAGCTTCAGATAAAAGTTTAAGCCTGTGTAACTTTTTCCCTTTTTAAAAACCAGATCCTATTACTTAATTACTAAAAACTTGATAGTATTTGAGCTAAATTTAGGATGGTAATCCAAGTGGCTTCTTATTTGTTCCTCCTGATGTTCTATTGAATGCTAATCATTAAACATAATGCTCATCCATGGATTTTCCTCTGTAAATAAGACGTGTGGTTATATTTTCAAAACAAACTGTCTGCCCGTTTAGGTTCTTTTATTTCAAACTAGGCTTTGAAGTTTCATTCCAGAGTTTAAGCTGATATACAGATATTTCCTTTGTGAAAAAAAATAGGATTCCACCAGTTAATGACAAAACCGGCTAGCGTTTTGGCCAAGTTGATTCGTAAAAGAAAGTGACTGGCGAAGTTGGTTCACAAATCGTAGCATAATCTTTCAAATTAAGCTGAAAAGGAGAATATGCTGGTTTCACTGGTAACTTTTAGCTGTCTGTATAATGACTATCCAATAATTCTAGAAGACTAGCATGAGTTGCTCTTACTCCTGATTTTCAATCAGATACCAGTGTGTATTATATTGCTCAGCTGTGGGTTTCCTTGGTACTATGTATTGGTTTTATCATGAGAGAGTAGCTAACTTCCACTTCATTGCACATCTTTGACTTCCTGGTCCGTTAAGGAAATGATGTCCACTTTTTCTCCTGTGACTTTTCATCCGTTAGCCTCTATGTAATGAGAGTCCTTAGGGCTTTGAACTATATTTGCATAGTTTGATAATTTAAAACCATCTAATTGTTACTCAAGCTAGGAATGATTAGTCATGTTTTAGGGATTTTTATTTGACTTTCTAATGGATCAGCATGTTAAATTTCCTCCGCAGTTTTCATACCTATGACTATGCAAGGCATTTCGTTAGTGCCTGTACTCGTATCCTTGGACTTGAAGGAACTCCCGAAGGAGTAGAAGATCAAGGTAGACTGACCCGTGTTGCTGCGGTATGTTAAAGTTAACTTTCTACACTTTCACACAACATTTCTGCATTAAGAAATTCTCTAACCCTCATCTAGAAGATTTTGTGTACTTAGCCTTGCGTAATATCAACTTGATTTCTTTCTGAGCAATTTTTAAATTGTTTCTGTACATACAGTTCCCCATTGGTATAGATTCAGAGCGCTTCATTCGAGCACTTGAAGTTCCTCAAGTTCAGGAACACATTAAAGAACTAAAAGATAGATTTGCTGGGAGAAAGGTATTTCTCTCCTGCTCTGTATCCTCTCTATCTGGCCTGGTTTTTCTTTTTCGCATGATATCACTTTCATGAAGTAAGAAATCTTTTTGTTTTTCTGATTCCTAACGTTTATATTTGCAATATGCATCACATGGGGAACAATTTGCTTTTCGATATTTTTTCACCAACTTCACTGTCTATTTTTAACTGTGAAATCTTGGCCTTGAATTCCATCAACATCATATTTCCGCTTCCCAGTTCCTTAGGCCAGTTGGGGACTTGGTCATGACCTGGAGGCTGGATCCATCTTGGGTAATTTTACCATCGTCTCCTGAAAATTGTACCTCCGCTACAAAGATTACAGAAGTAATGGTCTCCCTTTGCTAATAGTGTGCTTTCGATAAAATGGGGGCTAGATAAAGTAGTATGAAACAGGGGCAGGCATGCGCCATAGATTCAAGTCCTACGGCTACCTGTCATCACAGTACTTTCATGTGCTTACTCAAGCAAAAAGTTGCCTGTTTGCTATGCACCAGAAGGTGTATCTTGAAGGCGTAATAAGTAAATACTTCCGTTCTGTTACTTTAGTTGACATGCTTGCCATTTAGATAGTCGGATATTTCTTACTAAATTTCTCCTATTATGAAACAGTATATAGATACGAATATTGAAATTGGACAGAAAAAAAAAGAGAGAGAGAGAGAGAGAGAGAGAGAGAGAGAGAGAGAGAGAGAGAGAGAAAGAGATAAGGAAAGATTTCTTTGCATTTGCCAAGAGTAACTATATTCCATTGTTTTGCTGCCTTAAAGCAGATGTGGCTTTTACACTCTCTTAGAATTTCCATGTGGCTTTATTAGGGCTGGAAATCTTTCCCCATTTTTCTGTTTTATACAAAATCCATATTCCTTTTTTCATTAAAAGGTGAAATGTATTTGCTTCTAAGTCATGTATGTTTCAATTTTCTGAAGGCTAACTGGAATTTCCTCGCCCTTTGTTGCAAAGCTATGTCAGTCTAGTGTTCTTGCTAATCATTTTTAATCTTGTTTTATGTATACCAAACTCATATCACTTTCTTCTGTTTCTGCCTGTAGTCAGGTAGGAGGATAACCTTATCTACTGCATTTGTTTATGCATTAGTCCTATAAACTTTTACCTTGCTTCGTTTTCCCTAAATAAATTTGATTACAGGTGATGTTAGGAGTTGATCGCCTTGATATGATTAAAGGAATTCCCCAGAAGATCCTAGCATTTGAGAAGTTCCTTGAAGAAAACCCGTATTGGCGTGATAAAGTGGTTTTGCTGCAAATTGCTGTGCCAACAAGAACAGATGTTCCTGAATGTATTTTCTTGGGCACATTCACTCTGAGTTCTTCTTTATTCCTTTAAATCATTTTATTTTTTCCTTTTCTCCTATTTGACAATTACTGCCTGTAGGGAAAGTTTACTTTCCACTATACTGGTCCAGTTCATCATCAGCTGTTTTTACATCTGAACAGAGAGTTCCTAGGAAGGGGAGTTTTTTGATTCATAAGTCTATTGGTCAAAGCCTAAAAAGATTTTGTCTAGGGAAAGCATCATAGATTCTTTACCAAATATAGACGCTCTAAAAATTTAAAGATCCCTGTTAATGATCTTAATGATCCGGACTTGAGGGCTAGCTAGCTTTTGGAGTTGTTAAGTTAATTGTTAAATGCATCCAAAAAAAAATGATCCAAACTTGAGTGCCCAGGAAAACGACATGTGCCACAGGCATTCCATCATGAATCTATTTAGTTGCAGAATATAATCCTCCCTTCCTGTTGGCTAGTTCATCTGTGCTTACTCCTAGCTTGTTAGCAAAGACTCAGATAGCTGCACCGGTAGGAGATAGAAGTGATCATATTAGAGAAATCTCTCTCTGTCTCTCTCTAGCGCCTTCTTCACTTTCCATTTCTTTCTGCCTTAAACCTAGTGCGTACTTTCCATATTGGTTTAGATATTCGTTGATGTTAAACTGTATGTTGAGGGAATTACGCCTCATTTTACCTTCCACGCTGTAATGAAGTTTTGTGTTGCAGCAGAGACATCAGGTACAAAATTTAAATTAGAAAGTTGCATAACAGTATAGTTTGCACCCAACAATGATTTGTCGTTACATTAAAGAACTTGGCAAGAAAACTAGTTGAGGTGGTTATCTGATTCTTTTTGGTTTCATTTTAGATTAAGATTGCAGTGTGTAATGCTAGGACATTGGAAAAACATTACCACATGTAAAGTCTTCCCAAAGAAGTTGAAGCAGTTCAATACAAATTTAGAATTCTTGATAGCTAGCTCTGAGCATTAATCATCCAGCACAGTCCTCAACTTGGACGGAACATCCATGAGAGGAACAAAGATGGGATTCAAACCAAAGCTTATTACATTATTTATTCACCTATTTTCCAGTGGATTCCGTGAGATACTTTGTCTGTTGCATCCAGAAATGCTTCCATGAATTTGGCATTTTTAATCTGATGAACTTTGGTGACTAGCTTATTCTCCTTGAATTAGCTCGAGTACCACTCATAAAGGAGATTCTCTTGTGAGCTTTCAACTAGGACAATGCTTTACTTCCCTTTTCTGAATCTTAAAAACTTAAATATCTCATGAACCAAGCTGGACCTTAAGGACAGCCAATTTTCAATGAGATTTACTTGGTTATAAATGCTGATGTATGTCATAATATATCTTCATGCTTAAGTATGATATTTTACTTGGTTTCACCTTGTATTTTTGCAGACCAAAAACTTACTAGTCAGGTTCATGAGATTGTTGGACGCATCAATGGCCGATTTGGAACTTTAACTGCAGTGCCTATTCATCATCTGGTTAGTCCTTTTTCCCTAAATTCATTGTTCCTGAATTTTATACGAAGGCTGAAATGTGGTTATACTGTTTTTTCAATGCAGGATCGATCTCTTGACTTTCATGCATTATGTGCACTATATGCTGTAACTGGTAATCCGTTTCATCTTGCATTTAGTTCTATTAGCAGCTTCCGCACCCCATTTGCACCCCCAACCCCCACACTTCTTAGTTGCACTATGCTATGCTATTCTGTGAGATAATAATGTGTAATATTAGTGTTGTTTCTGCTCATCTATGTTTAGTCATTTTCTTCTGTACTTTAAATGTAAGCACTAGAACATGCTTGTGCTCTCATCTGGTACGAGTTTATTAGATTGTCTCCGGAATTGGAACTAATCTATGAGAAGAGAAGAGCGGTGAGCAGTTGATGTTTATGTACGGTTGTACTCCTGGTTAGTAAATAGTTCTTTGTTAATACATATATGTGGAAGGGTATATCTCTACACAGTTTTCATAAGGTTGTTTCCCTTCAGGTTTGGTAATTCGTTCTCTTTTAAAGCCACTTCAGGCAGAATTTAGGCTAATTACTCCCCCAGGCTTAAAATACTTGTAGTTTCACGACTCTTATGGTCCTTATAACTGATATTGACAATGGAATAGTTTATAAAGGCCTCTGCATGTTCTCAGAGAAGTCTGCATCATGTTAGACTTTCTAGAAAAAAGATATCAAACTTGCAGATCCGGAATTGGTTCAAAACTTCTGAAAGACTGAAGATACGTTTAGATCAGCTGACTGGGATTTATTATTGAGATCTGGCATATTGTTTTAATTTCATCCTTTCCGTACTAAATGGTTGAATCGTTTTGATGTAGTAGTGAAATGTGGGCATTCAGTCTGGGATGGGAAGGAGAATTGTGTCTATGAACATGTAGGTATTGTGGTTATATATTTTCTTACTGCCTTTCTCCTGTGAAGTTCTTTCTGCCTCTGGCACCAAACCAACATATTCCTTTCCTCACACTCTCATCTTGCTTTCACCCAAGGCAGAAAGTGTTCAGCAGCTAGAAGTCCAAGAGTCTGTTTTCATGCTGCTTTCTTTGTTTTGGGTATCTTGCACTTCCTTCTCTATTGGTTGATTTGCTTATAATGAACACAGAAGTTTGACCATGATCTATAGATGGGTTTTACCTTGCATGGACTAGGGAGAATGATTTTATTGCTCCAGTCATGAAATGGTCTTTCAGGCACAGGTCCCCAGTAGTTACCTGTTTGTTCCAACTTATTTCCTATATGGATTGTACTTGGAGCATGGACCACTGAGGTGCCGAGTTCCTAGTAAGCTACTGCAACCAGTCATGTATTAAAACATGGCTTATCGACTAGATAATGCATAAGTTGTGCTCCAGGATTTGAATAGGGGACGAGTATGCTTGGTCACATTCAGAAAACATATGCATGCTATAGTCCAGATATACCTTATTGCTTTAGTGATCTTGAATGGAACAAAAAAAATTCCTTTACTAGTAATACAGTTTGTATTCTACTTGTCATATTCCCGATGGTTCAAGACTATAAAATGGTAAAACGATATATTACTGACATGATGGCAAAAAGTTTGCAAAATATATAATCATATAGAATAAATAATTACTGCAAGATTATCATTGTCATAGTCCCAAATACCATTCTTGCTTTTGTTATAGTTGATATACTATTATATGATATATATCGGTACCTTCATTTGTCTTTTCATCATTAGCTAAATCCATGTGTAGCTACATGCCCGTTCCTGTTGTATTTGACTTCTTTTGGCAATGTCTTGTTCATCAGATGTAGCGCTGGTTACCTCCTTAAGGGATGGCATGAACCTTGTCAGCTATGAATTTGTGGCCTGCCAGGAGTCGAAAAAAGGGGTCCTTATTCTCAGCGAAGTAATAATCACATATCTTATTGCAATTCTATTTCCTCGGATGCCATATTTACTAGTTTTTTGGCTTCATAAGTGTTTTATGCTTTCAGGCATTGCGAACAGATAAGATGAAAAGATTTTTGCAGCATAACCCACATAGATGGACATTTTTGTGTTTCTTTGCTACTTGATTTTGACAAGACTAACAGTTTATCGAAAACAAAAGCAAGATTACAATTATCCTAATTCCTTTTAAAATTTTGATGCCCCTCAGTCTTCTTGAATCACACATGATGCTCCATACATGGTATCTTTTGTTCTCTTACGTCTTATTCATTTCCAAAGTGAAGGAGGTTGTTCTTTGTAAGACCTTTTGCAGATAGAACATCTGATTTGACAAGTTTCTGTGACACAGGCCATAATTTTCTTTCTGAACAGCTGCACTCCAGCTTCTTTGAACAGCCTCTGTTTTTGGTGTTTTCTCGTTTAGATTGCTTTTATGTGACACAACATAGTATGTCAACCAAATAAAAAAATCAATCCTTTTCTATTCAGTTAGATATCTAAATAAACCATAACTGACATGTTGCTTATTCTCTTCCTAATTGTGTAACTATTGAGTATTCTATATCATACGTTGTCATGGAGTAAGATAATTTGTTAAATCAGAATAATGGAGCTGCCATTTCAGTTTTGCAGTAATTTTGAAGGAAATATTACTGCTGTGCTGTCCAACACCTTGAAATTGTCTCATCTCTCTTTGTATGTGCATAGTTTCAATAGATAAATTTTCTAATCTGTCATCTCGTGCATTTGTAGTTTGCAGGTGCTGCACAGTCCTTAGGTGCTGGAGCAATTCTGGTGAATCCATGGAATATCACAGAGGTCGCTGCGTCGATTGGGCAAGCTTTAAATATGTCAGCCGAAGAAAGAGAGAAACGCCACAGGCATAACTTTCTGCATGTGACTACCCATACTGCTCAAGAATGGGCTGAAACTTTTGTGAGGTGAGAATACATTTCAGCAATAGCCTATTGTCGTTAACAGTGTTAAGCTACTCTGGATTTTTTCCTAGTCACTGATCAGACTCCTGTAAAGAACCTGTTTGGCGGAAAAAGAGTAATAATAGTATAAAACCATACAATACCACCCTAATTGTTCTGCTTTTGCTGTAAATGCAATGCCATGCAACAAGGCTTCTTGAAGAATTGAAGAAGCAAGATAGTAGAGAAGTCAGTTCTTGCTTGAGTTTAACTTCATGGCTGTGGCTCTGATGCTTCAGTGCTCATTTGCACTTTCTTTACTCAAGTTGATTCTTCCTATCTGTCTTTAGTTCGGAGTTATTTGATCCATGGATTGGAACAGGTCAGGTTAGACCTAGGATCTGTACTTTTATTCTTAGGGTCATAAAAGTACCTATGCAGCCTGTTTAACTGACTAGGATCTTATGTCAGAATATACACGCTCTTATTTAGGGTGTGCCTACCTTGAGAATGATTGGAGGCACCATATTATATAGTTTGCATATCTTCCTTGATCATTTCCATGTTTTGCATGGCTTCTCTCGATATTAAACAACTCTCCTATGTCAGCCTTTTTAATCTTTCCTCAGCATAGATACTGTTGGTGCAATTTAAGCATTGTCATGTTTATTAATTGAGATTATAAATGGATCTTTTAGTAGAGGTTCTTTTTGATAAAATTTGCATATTAATCGGCCACTATTCCTCTTCTTCGCAGTGAACTAAATGATACTGTTATTGAAGCTCAACAGAGGATAAGAAAAGTTCCACCCCGACTTAACATCAGTGATGCAATTGACCGCTATTTGTTGTCCAATAATCGTCTACTAATATTGGTACCTCTCATCCCTCTTTCAAATGTAATCTGCTGAAATTATTTATCCAGAAGCTACAGTTAACTGTTTTCCCTAATGATTCCTGTGATTGATAATAATCGTTTGATTCTGGAAGAGTTCATCTATAGCAGAAAGGCTACTTAGATGGCTTTAGACGATGAATCAAGTTAGTGGCAAAAGCCTATGCTAATTTGGATAGCATACCAACTTTTTTTTGGATTTGACATGTTCACTTGAGTCCAAGCCATGTTGGTGATGCTTTGGTGTGCATATTATGGGTGAAGAGGGTGGCTAATACGCTGCTAATGATTTTGGCTGTAGAAGTGAAGAATTAGCAATAGAAGAGTGAAGGGATCTAGGATGCTACCATGATATCGGGGCCTCGGTGATTCTGGGAGGGAAACATCTCCAGTTAGTGGTAGGCTTTGTGGGAAGGGGTTATACGTGTGAAGAAGAATAGATGCAGCCTCCCCTTCCCCGTACTTTGCCTTTGTGAGGACTCTTTGGGTTTCTCTTCGAATGCCTAAACTTCATGAGATATTATATGTTTTTAAGTTTAATTTTCTGTTCTTTTATACTGATATGCAGCAACTAGCTAAGTTAATGACAATTTCTTGACTTGATTACGGTGGTCTTCTAAAACAGGGTTTCAATTCTGCGCTGACAGAATCGGTGGATACGCCTGGAAGAAGAGGTGGAGATCAAATTAGAGAGATGGAACTAAAATTGCATCCCGAATTGAAAGAACCATTGACCGCAATCTGCAACGACCCAAAGACAACAGTTGTTGTCCTCAGTGGAAGTGACAGAAATGTCTTAGATGATGTACTGCATTACAACTAACAAAATTTCAATTCCTTCAACTATCGCTACGTTTCCCATGCCAATTTTGTACCTTTGCAGAACTTCAGTGAGTACAACATGTGGCTAGCAGCAGAGAATGGAATGTTTTTGCGATCTACAAATGGTGTATGGATGACAACGATGCCAGAGCATCTAAATATGGATTGGGTTGATAGTGTAAAGGTATGAGCATGTGTAGCTAGGTTCTGAAAGTGGATTTTTCAGCTCTAACTTTTCTGGTTCTTTTGAATATATCCAGCACGTCTTCGAGTACTTCACCGAAAGGACACCGAGATCTCACTTTGAACAACGTGAAACGTCACTTGTTTGGAATTACAAGTATGCAGGTAATCTTAGTTTCATCATCTATTTTCCTTTCAAGAAAAATTCAGTCATGTGGTTCTTGTTTTTAGATTTTTCAGGTTTATCTTGCCTTCGGCGTGTCAACTCTCTTTCCTCTTTTTAACTTATAATTTTCATTTGTTGTGGGGGTCTACCATTTCCTTTTAGATGTTGAATTTGGAAGATTGCAAGCTAGGGACATGCTGCAGCATCTTTGGACAGGCCCAATATCAAATGCATCTGTTGATGTTGTACAAGGACTCCGCTCTGTTGAGGTCCGAGCAGTTGGTGTTACAAAGGTGACCACATTGTTTCTTATGATAATATGACCAGAAAGTTGCTCCCTGAATTTCATTTCAAGCGCTTGATTAGTTCATGAGAATATTCTTTTTCCCAATTCTCATACACCCATATATACACATGCAGGGAGCAGCAATTGATCGTATACTGGGGGAGATAGTACATAGTAAAGCCATTGCAACACCAATTGATTACGTCTTATGCATAGGGCATTTCTTAGGGAAGGTAGATTCCTTAAAGCTATCAAAATATCCTTTCTTCAAGTTACTGCTATTGCTGTGAGCTTCAAATTTTATAACCCAAAGTTTTTCATTAACTATTATTTCAAAAAAAAAAAAAAAAAATGCTCCCAAGAGAAAAAACTTAAGAAAACTAAAGTAGCATATGTTGATCATTTGGAACTGTATACTTGTTTTCCTGTGTCCATCTTGAATTTTGATGCTGTTGTATGCCCTGTCCTGTCCATTTTATTGCTACACTATGTCCATCTGTATAAATATATTAAAATTCATGGAGCAAAACTAGAAGGATCATGTTGCATCCAAATCCTTTTAACTTTGTATGTTTTATAAGGCAAACTTCAAACGATGCCAGGGATTTTTATGAAATACAGATGCCACTATTCTGATTTCTGTCTGGTGTCTTTGTAATGTAGGATGAGGATGTATATACCTTTTTCGAGCCAGAGCTTCCTTCTGATTGCATTGGTATTCCAAGGGGTAAGGTCTCTGATGCACTGAAGGTACCAGGGGAAAGGCGATCGGCGCCAAAAGTTCCGTCTAGCCGAACTAGCTCAAAATCATCTCAGAACAGGAATAGGCCTGTATCGAACTCAGAGAAGAAAACTCCTAATGGTGGTGGACGTCGGACCTCACCTGAAAATGTGTCATGGAATGTGCTGGATCTGAAGAAGGAGAATTACTTCTCTTGTGCAGTTGGTAGGACTCGTACAAATGCTCGGTATTTGCTCAGTACGCCTGATGACGTTGTTGCTTTTCTAAAGGAATTAGCTGAAGCATCTGTCTCAAATGCGCCATTATGAAAAGGATAAATGACGCTGGTTGCATCAAGTGATGAAGGATCAGTACCAAGTTTTTGATTGAGGGAGATTTGTAAGGAGTATATTGACAACGTTATACCTGATTTGCGTTGGATATATAGATGTCTGGATTCAAAATTCTACAAAGTAAAGAAATAACCTTTCTGCTAGCTAATAATAGACTCCCTCTGTCTCTCTTCCGATCCGTAGATGTTTTTGCCCGTTATATTATCACTTAGAACTTTAACATACATATTGAGCAGTTCAAAATCACAAGCACTTAGGGTCGTTTCGTAGAGTGTATAAGAATAATGCTGAATATGATATTAGTAATGCTGATATTAATTATGCTTACATTAATTATGCTGACCTATTTCTTATTCATTGTTTGGTTTGATGTATTAATGCATTGTACAATTTTTACAAGAATTGTTTGTTTACAAAAGTATCCTCATAACTAGTCCATCACTTTATTTTTTAAAAGAAAAATACGTTGATGAATGTTTTTATAAGAGAAAAGTTTTTAAAAAACTATTTCATTGTCTACCAATATTGTAGTATAGAACTAAATATTTATTTATAAAAAACTGCTAAATATTTATTTATTTACTAGGGATATAATTTTATTTCCCACTTTCTTGGATTATTACAAACTTCTATTAATATAATAACATATTTCAATCTAGCATAAAATTTGAAGGACAATTTTGTCTTTAACTAAGCTAATGCATTCATTAAAACTTATTGCATTGTTAATACCATGGTTTCTCATGCATTAGTTGTGCATAGGATAATACCAAATAGGGTATATAAGTAATGCTTGTATAACTAATGCATAAGTTCAAAAAGTATACTAAACAAGGTATTATATAACTTAGATGGTTTGGATACGTGCGGAGGAGAAGCCTAGATGCACTGGTTAGGAGGTGTGAGCGGTTGACTTTGGCAGGTACGAGAAGAGACAGGGGGCGGCCTAAGAAGTATTGGGGTGAGGTGATCAGGCAGGACATGGCGCAGCTTCAGATTTCCGAGGACATGGCTCTTGATAGAAACATGTGGAGGTCGAGCATTAGGGTGGTAGGCTAGGGGGTAATCGAGAGTTCTTCCCTCTTTATACCGAGTGGTCTGATAGAGTTTTGTTTAGGTTTGTTAGCGGTCTATGTTGTGTTCACATTATTGTTTTGCATAGTTTTGTGTTATTGTCCTTTCACTTATTCGTTGTTGTTATTTTCTTTCTGGCACATTTTGCTGTTACATGCCTTTTGTTTTGTTTCTTTTCTGTCGAGCCGAGAGTCTCAAGGAAACATCCTCTCTACCCTTTTCGGGATAGGGGTAAGATCTGCGTACACTCTACTCTCTACAGACCCCACTAGTAAAATTTTACTGGGTATATTGTTGTTGTTGTTATTGTAATTGTATTATAAATACATAAAGCTAATGCATACATTATTTTATCTAATGCATCCTACCAAAAGACCCCTTAGTCACAACTCCCAACCATCATTTATGGAGTCACTCATTAAAATGAACTTCAAAGGATAATTCTTCTAATTTTTTTGTTGGTCATTGTTTTGTTTTCTAATAGTTAATTTCAGTCTTCTAAACGGGAGATTCTTAGAAAGGCAGAGGTATATTGGAATAATGATAAAAATAGTTAAAGTTAAATCTTGTCCCTTGCTTATGATGTATTAAAAGAGCAGTTGAGCTCACGTTGGCTCTCTTAAGGTTTGCTTGATGGAGAGATCTGGTTTCATGTTTCTAATTCACAAGATAAAGTCATGGGATTTTTTTGTTCCTATATATTATTTGAAATCTTATTACGAAAAATGTTCATATTTTTGAATTTACCCGACCTAAATAAGGGTTAGTTACAAAATATATACATTTGTTTAAACTAGAATCATTTCTGCGATAGTCTTCCTTATTTACACGCGGGATTTTGGGATCGCTTAGAGATTTTAATGACGCAATCATCACACCAATTATGAAGGCAACATATTCGTAGAATCCTTCTATCACGTAGATTTTCACTGGTTATCATCACATTCTTCTATTCTCTGGTTTTCCATAAACAAAGGGTTTGAATAAAACAATTATAAACAATTAGATACAATTGAATTGAATTTCGCGACATAATATCAAAATTAACGATTATGCTTCAGCTCAATGGTCGGTGGGATAGCGTTGGGAGATACAAAGATTTTGATGTTGACGGAATTGTAGTCAATGACGATTCAAACAATAGTCAATTGAATTTCGCAATTGCAGAGCATCTAATGATCGATACCTCCGCAAAAATCATCGAAATCAAATATACTGTCAATAAAAGTTGTCCTCCACTAGAAATTCATAGTAATATGGGAGTTCGAGTATATATGGAGACGAAAAAAGAAAATAAAAACTTAGGAATGTATCCGTTGTGTATAACAATGTATGATTTCGATTTGGAATGTAGTATGTCGAATGCGAGCACAATTGTATGTTTGCTATGTTTTTCCAGTGCTGATGTTTTTCCAATTTCAAGTGTTTTATAATTTTTCTACAATTTTACTATATATGAAATGTAGTTCAACTGTTATGTATCTACAAGCATTCTGTCAAATACTGAACACATGAATATACAGAGGTTTGAATTGCTATACTTTTAATTGAGTGCAGGTTCTTCTGATTATCGTAATACTAGCATGGTACAATTGTCAAGCAATTGGATAAGTATCAGGAACCGTGAAGTTGATTGATATGCAAACATCTCCGGCAATTGTGGAATATGAAAGTATCATCATACAAAACATACGCCAAATATAATTGAAGTAGGCCAAGTTTACCAAGACAAGCAAACGATTTTCAGTGCAATGAAGCATTATTCTGTCATGAATAAGTTTCAATTTAGGTGCAAAGGTCTAGTGCAAGAAGGTAGGAACATTTTATTTGTCAAATTCATATTGTGTATAAGTTGTAGTTTTTTGTATATAAATTGTATGTAAATTGTTTAAGATAAGTTTTTGTGCATAAATAGCCTCGTATTTTGTAGCTACACTTTCCATAACATTTTTAATTTTTTATTCTGTAGCTACTGCCTCGTATGTATTGGGGACAATTGTACGTGGCACTTCAAGTCCACCAGCATAAATGAATCATCATTGTTCAAGGTTTAAAAATTTAATAGCTTGCACACATGCTCTTTAATGGACAACACATACATACAACGCAAATCTACTGCCATGGTAGTTGGCAGCTTGGTGATGCCAAAATATGCGGATCCGAAGACAATATACATACCAAAAGACATATACTGACATGTTGTCGGATCATGGTTTGAACTTAACATACACACAAGTTTGGAGAGCAAAGGAAAAGACTTTGGAATATTTGAGAGGTCATCCTGCTGATTCCTACTGTCGCTTGCCGAGTTATTTGTATATTCTGGAGAAGACTTATTGATGCGAGGCTAGAATTCATAGTTTAATATGTTATATGCCTTACATTTTATGTGCGTTAATGATAAAAACACACTTATTATGTGCTTAATGGAGTTTATTTCATGTGTAGGTGAAGTGGAGATGGAAACGGAGCTAAAGGGATGCAAATACGTCGAAAATACGCTTAAGAGTCGAAGAGGAAACACCCGGGCGGTAGCCAGGCGTTTGGCCCCTAAAGCCAGGCAGCCCCTGGCATTAAGGGGGCATTTGGCCCCTAAAGCCAGGCAGCCACTGGCGTTAGGGGGGCGTACGCCAGGCCTGCCCTGGCCTTAAGGGGGCGTTTGAGCCCAAACGCCCGGGGTCCCAAGTTCGGTCAATTCCGAGTTTTGACGAGTTTAAGTATTTCCCGGTTGGAATAGAAGTCTCCTACACGTTTAGGGTTCATCCTAAACATATAAATAGACCCCGAAAACACAACTTGAAAGGGGATTCAAAGGATTCGAAGAGAGGAAACCATTGAAGTGACAAAACATTGATTTTTACATCTTTTATTCATTACTTTGTAGTTCAATTATGCAATTTATTTTGGGTTTGATTCTTATGAACATGTCTAGCTAACTTCTTTAATCTAGGGTTTTGGTAGAACCCGTTGGGGATAAACTTCTTGTGTTATTAATATAGTTTTGTTTGGTTGATTTATCTCTATTTGTTCAACTACGTTCTTGTTGTAGTTGATTGAAAGGGCCCTCAATTAGTTGTTCCTATTTATTATGTATCTACTTAAGAGATAATGCATATTTAGGTA